>PVKA01040561.1:0-18681 GCA_004027165.1 Ctenomys sociabilis | reverse complement strand
AAATAAAAATATATTTTTGATTGTCTTGCCTAAATCTATAGATTCTGCTTCATCTACAAGTTACTGAAAGAAACTTAAATTTTTCAGAAACGTGCTCTGTTGCTAAACATTTATGTAAAGGAGCTCTAGTCTTTTTTTTTAATTTATTTTTTATTTTATTGAAGTACTAATATCAATCAGATAGCTTTAAGACACCTTAACAAGACAGATTCGATAAATTAATACATTGCAAACTGTTTTCATACTGTTTTGGTATCGTACAAGGTGCATACATGATATTATACTTACAGACATTATTATAGCAGATGTCTCTTATCAGTAAATTAAGAGTGTAGCTGTTTACTTATCTTATTTTTTATGCCTGAATTATATAAAAATTCAATTATTATTTTCCTAGTGGATGACTATAGGAGCTCTAGTCTTGCATCCTGCCATGTAAGGAGCTTAGCAAAGCCTCAGCAACATTCTAGGGGTTGGAACAGCCATTCAGTGAGCTTGGACTTCTTCAAAGATTGAAGACCGTCAGCTTCACTGTGAATGAGAGCTGGGGATATCTATGGTTTCAAGGCCCCTTTATAGCTAGAATCCTTAAAAGTAAGCCAGTAAATGTTCACTTGTGTTTTAAAATATGCTTTTCTTTATTCAACAATGTCTATTCTCAGAAGGACTAATACTTATTTGATCAAACTGATATTAATAATATCCACCTTGTTAAGGGCACCAACTCTATTTTAACATTGAAATAAGCAGAGTTGCAGAATACAATTTTTCAATGAAATCAAAATGTAGAATATTTCCATTTTTAGTTAAAATTAACATATATTATTCAAAAGTTTCCTATAAGATAATTACTTTTTAAGAAAGAAACTCAGATACCTCTATGTAAATAACTGTATTGAACTCTGTATGAAATTTGTTATGAAAATTGGTACTTTGTGTTAAGAACATTCTAAATATATATATATATATATATATATATATATATATATATATATATATATATCTGGATAATGAGAGATGGGAAGCGTCATGATATCTTTAAGATAAATCTTTTAATTTATTTCACTCATGTTTACTGTTCAATTTAAAATGTCAATTACTAATTTTTCATTCACTGAAGAAATATTTTGATTATATTTACTTTTTTATTTTTTGGCAGAAGCAGGTATTGAACTCAGGTCCTTGTGCTTGCCTGGGAAGCACTTATTCTACTGAGCCATCTCCCTGACCCCTATATTTTGACTATATTTGAAATCTCACAATTATTTTGAAGTGTCCAGGATACTGTCCTAAACAAATTACATAAGTATACGACACTTTTGTGGAATAAATTCCTTATATTTATATGTAATATTAATAATCACTAAGTGAGTAAATATGATTACTATTTTGCTTTATAATTTGAGAGGACAATAAAGTATATATTCACTCCTTATTTTTCATTTGTATTAAATAGGTTATATCTATAGAGCTAAAGTGAAATTTTTATTAAATACACTGTGAAGAGGATTGAATTAGATAGGATATCTAGACTCTCCTATATAATTGTTTCTACTTGTAATTGTTTCATTCTGAAAGATCTGCAAATCCCAGAGCTATGCTTGCTTTTCATTCTGAATTGCATTGTTTTGTAAATGAAATGAAATGTCTTTTTTGCTGTATAACATACACAGCAAATGTGACTTTCACTGTACATTGTTCTGTGAAAACTCTGTTTTAGCTTCAATGTGCAGGGGACATTGTACCTCTTATTGTTAATACAATAGCTAGATGATTCAGAGTAATTAACTCATCATTGCTTCCTTTCTTCTCTCAGAAATATAAAATTACAACAAAATCATAAACAGTCTGTACATTGATGTAAAATATTGAAAAACAGTTGATGGAGGGGAGCTAAATGCTTTTGACAATCACATAGAAATCTTGGAAGATGACTAGATGAGATTTTGATAAATAGCAGTTTAATTCTGCATGAGAGGCAGGACATTCTTCAAGAAATTATAAAATCACTGGTTGAAAATGCAGAGAAATCTTAGACTCTACTATGATAAGAGCCAGGGAGATAGATAGGGGATTAAACATGTCACTCTTGAGTAGTGTTAGAATGGTAAGAGTCAAACAATATCATTGTTTGGAAGTCAGATCAGACAACATAGTGTTGTTAGACTCTAGATGGTAGTGTCTCTGAAGCTGCAAGTGTTACCCATGCTAGAAAGGGAAAAACAAAGCCCCCCCCACACACACACATACACAAAACATTATGTCTTCATGCACAAAAATCCATGCAACAGAATGTCTTCTGAAAGCAATGCTAGTTTGAGTTTTTTTAATATAAGTATTGTATATGTAAAATACAAATGTAAGATCAGTATAAAGAAGTAAATTTACAAAAAATTATCTCCTATCCAAGAGATACTAACAAGAAAAAAAGATACATTTACAATTGAAATATTTTCTAAAACAATGCAAAGGGCAATGTTTGGCAAATTAACTAAAGAACTCCAACCAAAATGACCTAATTCTGCTTGGCAAAATACAAAAAAATAAAAAGTAATGAGGTAAATCACAACTGCTTTAAAAATAATAGGATATCATAGAAATAATAGGAAGGACACAATTGACTACTTATATAATAAATTATAATTAAAATTGAAATAAAACCAAGAAAATCAGAAGTTAAAAAATAAAGGTAAAACAATATTAGAAAGTCATATTATGCTGCCATAAAATTTGTAAAGGATCTGAAAATGCTTGTAATTTACATGAGATTTTAACAAAAATATTCTCTGACAATGCATAAAAGATAAGACTCAGAGAAGATAATTGTACAAAAATATACATTAATTTACATCATGCAAGAGGCTATTACATGTTCTAAAATATCAGAATATTGATAAAGAGACCTACATTAACAAGAGTGATCAATGTTATATACTGGAGACAACAATGAGCATTGAATATCCTCAATATACCTATGGAGTGAAAGGAGAAAAACAAACTTGCTTCATTATTAGAAGTGGAACTTCAATTGAAGACTGAAAAAATAAAATTTATCTCATCTTTTAATCCTGATTTGTTTGCTTGCTAATTCATTGTAAGTATCTTTAACACATCTATAAACTATTCTCCATTCTTGCTCTGTGAATTTGTTCATACAATTGATATTTTTGTCTTCTGGCTTGTCTATTTTCTCTTGCATTTTTTTAAAGAAAATACTCTATCACATCGTGAAAAAAAAGGTATCAATCAACTAGACTTATACTTGTTTGAAAAAAAATGAAAATTTCTTTGGCAGTATGTAGACATCCTGCTCCACACAGGAATAGGAGACGTTAAGTATTTTCTAAGTATTGCACAGGGTGGAGGAAAAAAAAGGGTGACAGGAGAGGAGAAAAAAATCCATGCCATTGCGAACCATCTCACATTATGAATAATCTAACAAGAAACACTTAAGAAAAAGAAAGCCCTTTACAGTTGACTTGAGTTTACAGGTCTTGGAAAGACTGTATTCCTTTGATAGTTCAATAACAGGAAGCTTGGTTTTAGCAATCCCTTGTGCAAATATTGATAAAAATATATATAAAATAATGGTGCTCTCTCAGGCCTCTGTGGTCTGCTACACCACAGGGACTGTCCTGAAAGATGCGTCTTTCTCCCTCTGCCAGCCAATTGGCATGGGGCCAAAGGTAGACAGTGAGCAGATTGCGGCTGACAGCTTCTCAGAGACCTCTCTGGAGTACCCTGAGGATGCATGGAAATCGGGGCCCAGCACAAATACATGGATGGATCTCTTTAATTGACTCCTCTGCCCAAGCCCCTGGTCCTCAACCAGGATTTTAACTAATTTCAGCTTCACATGAATGTCATGTGCAAATGGGCAGCAGAGATGGAGCTTCAGGTGAAACACACAGGAGAACCCCTTCTCCAAACATATCTTGAGTCCTGAGGTGTTGGCAAGAGATGAACTGCATTTTATCTTTTCTATAACTGTGGATAGAACTCAGCACCTTCACACTGAGATATTTTTTATCTTATGACAGAGTCTTGTGGGCTGGCTAGATAGCTCAGTGGACTAAACCATCTGCCAAGGTAAAGTGCAGCATCCAGGATTTGATCCTGGCACATGTCTGTAACCTCAGTACTTGGGAGGCTGCAAACAGCAGAATCACTACGAGTCTGACTTATGCAGTGAGACCCTGTAGACCCTGTACTAGATATATTAAATAAATAAATAAATAAATAAATAAATAAATAAATAAATAGTCTTGCTAAGGTGTTAAATTTCCTAGGTTGGCTTGAACTCGTGATCTGTATTCCTCAGCCCGTCCTGGTGCTCAGCCCCTCAGATACAGGCATTCACCACCATCCATTTGGTTATTTAGTTTTTAATTTTCATTGACATGTTGGTTTTCATTTACATTCATGGTGCAATCTTTTCTTTGTCTTTCTAGGTCTTATAAAAAATCTTTCTGTTCTTTAATTTCTGACATCTGTACTGTTTTAAGAAGTCTTTCTACCCAGAAGTTCAGAGTTCTCTAGTTATTTTTTAATAAAATTATCCACCTTATTAATACTTATTGATCATAAAGCAAGGAAGTACATGCAGAAGAACATTACATGCATTCTTTATTTTTTTTTACAATAAGCCTGTGAAATAGAAGTTACTCTTATTTTCACTCTCTGCTGAGGGAATTGAATTTACATGAGGTTAAGTAACTTCCAAATTCATCCAAATAGTAAGAAATAGAACTGAAATTGAAACTCATCTCCTACTTTGTTTCTAGTGATGTTTTAAAAAGCTATGAGCACAAACTCGCATGCTTAAACCTCAATGGTATCTGTAAGTGGTGTTGATAGATCAAGGGAAGGATTTACACTTAATTCTACTGAAATCTCAAACTACACTTCATAAACTTCTGCAACTTATTTTTTCTTCAGACAGATATGAGAGTTCATTGACTCCACCTTCTTGTCATAAGAGATACAGATATTTTATCTATTCTCAAGCTCTTTTATTTTGAAATAATTATGGGTTCACTGGAAGTTACAACATGTCAGAGCTTTCTCTACTGATTAAACAAATATAGCTAGAAATTGACATTGCTACTGTGTGTGTGCTTTGCATTTATGTGTGTACATTTTATGCTGTCTTCCTAAGTACCCTAGAACCTCAGTGCACACCCATTCCTTCACCACCAAGATCTGCCTGCAGCAACATTTTTTTTCCTGCCACACACAATCTTTCTGCATCCCTAACTCCAGGCAAGCATTCATCTGTTCTTCATCTGTACATTTTGTTACCTTGAGAGTATTAAATAAATGGAGACACAGAGTATGTGAATTTTTCTATGTTCTTTTAAACCTGGCATTTTCTATTCAAGATATGTTTATCAAAAATTTGTTCCTCTTTATGGATACGGTATATATCACGGTACAAATACAAACTTTTAACCATTACTAATTCTAGGAAATTTTGGCTGTTTTGAGTTTTAGAACTATTTCAAATTAATCTGATGTAAAGAATTTTGTGCAGGTTTGTTAATGGAATTTAGTTTTTATTTCTCTGGGATGAATGTCAAGAAATGTATTTTTAGTATTGCACAAATTTTTTCTTCCAAATAAATTACATGCACTTGCCCTCCCCATAGTAGCATGCCAAAGAGTGCCTCTCCAAATATTTGCCAGAACTAACTATATTTAACTCTTTTCTTAAAGCTTTTCTTGGGGGGGTTTGTAGAGCTATCACAGTATTGTTTTGATGTACATTTTGCTGATGGAAAGCTCATTTTCCTGTGCTTATTTATCTTTTTCATGTACACTTCAGTGAATATCTCCATCTGTGAAGTTTTGAAAGTTCTTTATATCCTGTAGATGTCAGATACAGAGTTTGTCAGATATGTGGTTTAGAAATATTTATTCTTAGCTTGCTGTTTCACTCTTTTAATAGGCTTTCATAGGAAGGGTTTTTATATTGGTGAAGGCCAAAATTTAACTTTAGAAAAAAATTTATGATTCACATTTAGCACAAATATAATGGTCACTCAGCCCTTTTGAGGCAAGATAGAAGAGGGAAATGTGCAAAAGAGACAAGTAAATTATAATTTTAAAATGGTACATCAAAGAAAACCTAGTTTCAGGATGCACGCGCTACTCAAGATTTGACTTACTTTATTCTTCAGGGAAATTCACCTCAAACCAAATTCTTATCTGTCTTAGAGACAAAGAACTCGTACATGGAGTTTGAGGTCCATGACTTTGGCCTTTATGTTGTTCTTCCTTTAACAGACCTCCAGACCTCAACAAAACAGTGCAGGCAGGAGGGCAGGTTGTCTCGGGCAAGTACATAGCCTGGTAAATGGATGGCCTGTTTTGAAGGTACCCCAATCCCACATACATCATAAACAAACCCAGCTCCAGAACATAAGGTACCTTTCTCTTAAGGATACACACCTCTCTTTTTGAGTGTGCTCCTTTCTGCCTAGGAAACTTTCCTATGCCACAGATAAACTGTGAAAATTCCTTTTCTGAGATGGACATCAGTGAAATAGGCTATAGTCTACTATGTGAGTAGAGTAGGTTGAAGTCGCTACTCCCTCATTAGAAGATTTCCTTGGACACCTTCCAATGAAGGTGTCTTCCTCATTATAATATTTTATGTTTCATACAGAAATTTATAATCCATTTGTATTTGTTTTATAGATGATTTTACTTTGAGGCTTGCTTTTTTCTTTCTTTCTTTGCCTATGAATATCTAATCCTTTGTTGCTGTCAGTCTTTAAAATTATTTTTATTCTTCCATTTAATTTTTTTGATATTTTGTAAAGAATAAGTTGACTGTACATATATGGGGATATTTTAGGGTTCTGTAGATGGTTCCCTTGATTTGTTTGCCTGTTTCTCTACTAATAGCATATGGTTTAGTCACTGTAGCTATATATTACAGGCACATGGAAAAGCTTAATGCTGGGTAAATAATTCCTTCTACTTTTTTAAAACAATGTTTCTTAGTTACTCTGTGACCATTTCTTTCCTTACACATTGCAAAATAAGCAGTGCCTCTATCCATAAAACCTTGTTGGTGTTGTAGTAGAAATTTCATACAGGCTATAGTGAAACTTGGAAAGAACTTACATTTTTATGATGGTTATTTTACCAATTCAAAAAATGTTCTTTTGTATTGCTTCATAAAGTTTCCTATATGATTTCCTTTCCCACTGCCTCAATAGTTTAGTCTGTTTTCGTGATGGACAGCAGGAGTCTGTGAGCAGGAATCTGCTAACTACAAGTAAGTTTATTGTGAAAATTTATGTTTAGTAACCTTAGTTTGTATACCTCTGGCTAAATGTTTGTGGTTTTAATCTTCAAAGTTTTAATTAAGTTTTGACATTTGGAACAATGAGCTGTTCTGCTCATTTTCTACAAAATAGCACTTGCTTTTCTTTGTATGAATTATAGAAACCACTTCTTGATTTACATGAAATAAAAGATTAAAATTACATTGAACTTGCAGATCATTTTAAAGAACAATAATCATTGTTTATGACCATGATGCTTTCTATGTATACTATGCTATAGCTCTCTAACTATGAAATATTATTCAGCACCTTACAATAAAGTGTTATTCTTTTTCTTAAGATATTTATCATTTTTTGTTAGGTTTATGCTGAGACATTTTTATTTTCTATTTTGTTTTGGTTTTGCAGTAGTGTGGCTGAAAGCCAGAGCTTTCAAAGTGTGTTACTTCTCTAGCATTTCTTTTATTTCTTACATTGTACAGAATCATCATACTTCTCTAAATTCCACATGCTGAGCTTAGACTGGAATTTAGGTTCTCAAAATACTTGTACTACAGGCTTCCACCATCACACTTCTGTGAAATATCATTTATTTAAATTGTATCTCCTAATATTTTCATATTAATATTTAAAATATACTTGTTTGAATGTATATCTTAATCTAATTATGATTAAGAATTATCTTTAATTATATAAAATATATTATAGAGAAAAGTGAAAGAAAATGGAAAGTATTATGGTATGTGTCTAGTTGGCTTCCCAAAGCCTCATGCAATCATGGGGTTTATTTCCAGAGTTTGTGATTAACTCAAGATCCACTGAGATTATGGGTGTGAGTATTACTCCCAATATGGGGTGGATAGCCTGACTGCAACTTAAGGGGGACAGACTCCTGCTCAACAGCCATTGTGGCCACTGCTCCTACCCATTTACTTTGCTGTTATTCTGTTTTTCCACCACTATGAAGTGCTACCCTTTTCCATGTGCCACTCTGCCTTGGAGCCAGTTGAGTACGGACTTCAACCTCCACCAACTGTGAATTAAATAAACCTTTCCTTCATAAATTTAGGGAGTTATCCCAGCAACAAGAGAAGTGTAACTGAGACAGAGAGCATCTTATATTTAAAGAGGAGCAATGGAATACCAAGGGGGACATCACCCATGGGTAGATTTTATTGAATGCATTTTATATGCTCCCTTTATCTGTTAACTTTTTTCCGCATTTCTTTGAATGTATTTTATTTTAACCTCAGTTTTTTATAAACTAGCCAATGACAGTTGAGCTCTTCTAACATCTTAGAAGTTAAGAAATTTGTCAAAGTTAGAGAGATGATACATTGAAAAGCCAGTAATGGAATGCAGAAAATTTCATTTGTAAAGCCTATTTTATTTCCTTCACTTTGCTTTACATTATTATTATAATTTTTCTCCTTTTATCATAATATTATAGAAAAGTAGGTGTGGAAGTAAACATATTAATATACAGTGGAGTAAGTGTCTTCAAACCATTACCCTTTTCACAGACTACTTCTTTACCGCAGGATTCATGTTTTGAAAATTTTATGCATTTTCCTACCCTGATAGAAAACCATAATAGAAAAGATGCTCTCATCAGATATTTAAGGACTAAATACCTCTAGCCATTCCCATCAAATTTCATACTATCAAATGGATTCAATTATTTTATTAAGCCTACAGAAGCTCTATTACAAATTTTGTTATATTACAAATAAAGTTTTGAGAAAATATTTGCAATAAGTCATAAGCTCTTCTTAATCTTTGTATAAAGAGCTTGTGAAAGATTACTTGAGAATTCCTTGAAGATCAAATAGTGTTTTACCCTGTGGAAGGTATGGAAGGGAGCCTTGCAAGCAGCCAAATAGAACTGCAAAGCTGTGGCATCAAAAGGAAACTGACCTTGTGGTCACATTAGTAGCAATGTGACAGTGATGACAAAATGGGCTGGGAAAAACATTCAGGTAAGATTTTTGAAATAATTATGATAGACAGCTGACATGCATACTTACTGTTTCCAAATAGTTTCATCAACAAGCTAACTCTATTTTTAAACTTTGAATGAAGAGGTATAATTACCTACATGTACAAACAAAGAAATAAGAAGGCCAAGCATCACATGCCTATTCAATTGGAGAGTCAGGATGCAAATTTAGGCAAGTTTTCATCAAAGACTAAACTTTCTCCTAGGTGCTATACATTCCCCAAATTACCAGCGTAGTTTGAGCACTGGCTGCTCTAAGTTTTGATAGAAAAACTTTATTCTTCATTCTGTCAGAGCCCATGTATGTATGTTTCTGAAAACATAGTGTTCTTAGGAGATCATCTTGGAAAGTGAGTGTTGTCTGTTTTCTCTTGGTGTATCATTTTACCAAATAGCAAGTTGCTATGGATCTATAGAATTATGTATGGGCTAACTTTGCCTAGTTATAATCATCCATTAGTTACCCATATCTTTAAATAAATTTTAAACCCAGAATATTTCTGTGGCTTAAATAAAATCCTCCAACATATATGTCTGAATTTGATCATTCATTAATCTGAAACAGAGTAATAAATGAGCGTACATGAATTATACTTTACATATATTTTGTACCTATCACCATGATAAACTTTGCATACTATTCATCATATTTAATACCATTGTGTAAAAAATCACTTCAAACTGATACAAACTGAGAAAATAAATAATGCAGATAATTCTATAGCAAGTAAATTACTAATTGTGACTTTCAAACAGATTCTGGTTCCAATAATTATTTTTATGGCATGATTTTCATGGTGTCAAGCACACGTTTATATTTAATACTATCATAATGAGTGGGGAGATAAAACATCTGTCATGTAGAAGTAGGGTATTTTTTAAATTGATAATTGTACCCAAAACATAAAAATTTGATCAGAATGAAGATTTGTGATGATTAATCTTAATTTGTTACCAACTTTATTGGATCCAAAGATGCCCAAATATCTGATAAGTATTAGTTATATAGGTAGTTCTGGGACATAGACCTCGGAGGCGAGCAGTTTTTAAGCTAGTAGATTAAGTAAAGATTCATCATCATTGATGTAGGCATGAATGATCTTATCTGTGGAAATCCCAGAGGGAAAAGAGTGGTTGAGGGAGGTGAATTTGCTCTTTCTATACTTGATCTGATTCATCTGCTCTTGTGTGCCAGATCTCTTTGTTCTTGTGTGCTTAGGTTCAGAATCATAATTTGTTCCCCAAGTCTTAGAAAATGGGCTGATTTATATCTTTGACTTTTTTCCTAGCTTACAAATAACAGATGGTAAAAATTCTTGGGCTCAACGAGCCTCTCTCACACAGATAGATCATTAGACAGACAGACAGATGATAGATAGATGATAGATAGGTAGATAGATAGATAGATAGATAGATAGATAGATAGATAGATAGATAGATAGATAGATAGATACATAGATAGATAGATAGACAGACAGATAGATAGATAGATAATTTTAGATATATAGTTGCATACACATAAGCATACATACATAGTCCAGAGGCTAAATCTCTTACCCTATTTCTCTGGAGAGCAGTGACTAATACAGAAATTTGGAAAATATTAAAATAGTACAAAATATTTATGATTTTGATTATAGCCACAGAGTGCATAAACAAGTAAAGCGAGATTTATGTGACAGTTCTATAGCACTATCACTGGTACTTAGACATGAATTACATATGAGAAATGAGACTTATATCTGTTAAATGTGACTGCAGGGATATTTTTCAAACTAACAAAAATGACTAAGTGTTTGCTGCAAAAAACAGAGAGAGAATTTTAGACCAATTATTAAGCTAAGCCTGAGTATGTACAAAACTTCCAGTAAGCAATATCTAATTGCACCTAAAATATTATTGATAAGTAAGAATTATTAAAACTTACAATGTATTTCCCATATTTCCATTCACCAAGGTACAGGTAGACTAGAAATCTTTGGCTTACATTTAATTCTATTGTTTAGAATGAGACAAACAAGGCAGTTCTTCTTTGCACAGCGAACTCCAACACATTTGACAATGAATGAGATGGTAGAATGAGACACACACAGAAGAGAATGAGACATTTCCATGAAGAAACCAGCTGTCAGAGTTCTCTGAGAAAGTAGGGCACAGATCAATCTGTATAAAGGGTCAACTAGAACATCACTGCTATCTGAAACTGGATTTGGCTTCAGTTGCAAGGTTTGTTGAAGTGCGGAATATGGTGGGTACTAAAAATACATAGAACAGATTAATATGGAAGTATAAGTTTCTCTCATTTGCAAAGTTCAATCTGTTAGACAAGGGAGAAATTTGGATGACAATTTCAGGTGTAATTTTGTACAGATCACATGTTTATCATACTTTTAAGATAGCAGAACTGCTCTGTTATATTTTGTGGATTGCAGCTTACCCCAAAAAGAATTATATTTATTTTGTTTTATTTATTTATTTATTTTAGTCAATATTGATTTTATTTTTTGTTAATTTTATTGAAAAACAGCAATGAGACACTATCAAAACCGATTAATAGGACAGTTTCAATAATTAGTACATTGCATGTTGTTGTCTTCATACTGGTTATTCATAGTACACCATGTAGACTTGATATCCTGTCCAAACACTATTAGTACAAACCTTTCTTCTCATTGAATTAAGAGGAAGTATTTGTATATCTATTCTATTTTGAATATACAGATACAAAATGATCCTTCATTTATATCCCCTTTCTTTGTTTAGTTTTGTTAGAGATGGGTTTTCCACTGCCATTTAAATATTGTAGGTGGGTGAATTCAATAAAATAATCCAGCATAGTCTGGTAGTCCATAACAGTAGTAGGTTATCTGTAGGACTGGCAATGTCAGAAGTTCTTGACTTGAATCTTACAGCTCGCCATGTGCTATTCCATCTTACATCTAAGATGTCTGATATTCAGACAGATAGTGAGGTTATGCTAAACTTCCTATTTTATAAAGTAGTAATGTCATTAAGCTTCTCTTCTGGAGGGTTATCAATTTACATTTTCAGACCAAAAATTAGAGAAAAAGAAAGGCTGCAAGGACCAATATTTTGGCCCTAGCCTTTCTAGGTCAGTGAGGACTCAGGACATAGGAGAGCCTGTACTGTAACATCATGTAATTCAGTGATGTTCTACATTTTTTAATCAAGGAGATTATTGGGCTTCAGAAGAAAGTGACTGACAATATAGAGTGTGCCTGAGGAGAGTCACATGGAGAGAACGCATTCTCTCAGACTTTCATAGATGCTGTATTTGTCAAGCAATGGCTGTGACTCATCCACATGGTTGACACTGACAAAAGATCTACAAACTGTGGTACAGAGTTTCAGGGTAAATGTTGAGGGGACTTGACTGACCTTGTCAAATTCAAAAGTTACATTTCTTTTTACATAGGTCTTGCTTTATCTTGGTCTCAACTGTCCAGAAGAAAAGTATAAAAATGAGGTATAAAAAGTAAAGTCATATTGTATTTTTTAAGGAAGATTCAAATTTACTTGATTTGATTCTTAATGTTAAGATTAACATGTACTTAACCAAAATAATTATGCATTCCTTTACACATTTAATAAATTTAACATATTGAATACTGTAGCTTAGCAACAGCTTACAAAAGTGCTGCTCTCTGTTTGCTTGTCTTGTGACTGTTGGCTGGGTGGGAGCTGCGGCTCCCCCTTGCTCCTGAGGCAGTTTTACTCTATGAGGCTATTCAATGGAAAGATAAAAAAATCAGCATTGAAATTAAGATTTTACTTTATCACACACTAAATCATCTTCGGCCAAGGAGATGGCTCAGTGGAATAAGCACTTCCCTAACAAGCACAAGGGCCTGTGTTCAATCCCCAGTTCCACAATAAATAAAAGAAAAAAAAAAATTAAATCATCTGAAGTCAAACCATTATAAATTGGACTGCATATATAGAGTCACAACCAAGATGGCTAATAACTGTTTTTATTTATTTTATTTCTTATTTAAGCATTTCATATACTTTTCAAGATTTCTTCAAATATCGGTATCTCGACATTGTTAATTTCTAATCTTGTGACAGTGCACAAGTTCCTTTTGTGTTAATCATTCACCTATAGATGCTGACATTAATGGCAAAGTACATTTGCAGGAAGGACTTACTTGTGTTTTTTGTTTGTTTGTTTGTTTTAAAAAATAAAAAAATGATAAAATTTTTCAAAATGAAAAAATAGATTAAAAATGCTTAATATATGCACATTGCTGTCTTCCAAGTAGTTTAAGCACAAATGTTCTCTTTAATGAAGTAATAAAAATAGCAATATAATTATTTTACCTTCCTTCCTTTCTCTTTTCCCCACCCAGCCTGTTCTTTCTTTTGAGCAGCTTCTTCTCCTTTCACAATAAGTATTTTACACTTTCCATCTTATTTCCTCTTGCCATTTCTTACAATCAAGAGACAACACAGTGTTTGCATACACAAGTTTATTTCACTTATGAGCTAATCTTAAGTTGCATCTGTTTACCTATAAAAGTCTAGAGTTTACCCTTCTTTGTGGCTTAATAGTATTCCATTGTATAAAAACACTACATCTTTTTTATACATTCCTCAGTTCCTGGTCAAAGGGGTTGTTTCTAAAAGGCAGCTTGTGCAGCTATACACCTGGGTGCACATCTATCACTGTGGTATGATGTTTTTAATAGTTCTTATCTGGGTAGGAGCTAGGATGTAAGATGCTTCCTATGCTTTATGTCTCATTTATATTTCCTAATACAGACACAGGATAAGAAAGACTACAGTCTGTCCTTTATTTATAATGTTTCAACTTACGAATTTTCATCTTTTTAAGTACGTGAAAGTTATATGCAGTCAGAAGAGACTCTACTAAAAATTTACAGTTTTTGTCTGTTTGTGGGATAGCCATATGCAATAAAATACTTTCTCATCATCATGGGCACTAGCAGGGAGCTACAGCTCCCAGGCAGTCACATGATCACAGGGTATTGTCCAGTTCTTTTGGTGTCATCGTGATGGACTTATGTCTAAAGTAGAAAATGCATTTGATGTATTTTCAGTTTATAGTGGGATTGTGGGATATAGTCACACCATATATGAAGGTACGGTGAGGTCCATCAATCTCAGTTTATAAATGAGGAAACCATTGCTGACAACTCACACAGCTAGTGAACAGAGGGACGCCATTGAAATCCTGGCATTCACACTAATTTTAATGTGTCTTTTATTTTTCTCCAAAAAGGGCTGGATAACCTTTGTAAGATTTGCACTTATGCTGGGGATCAAATTGTTGACTCATTTGTCCTAGGCAAGTATTCTTTCACTGAACTGTACCCCAGGCCAAACTTGACAAATTGCTGACTAGATAACATTGCTCAACATAAATATGATAAGTCATGTGAAGTATTTAGCACAGACTCACATCGACTATGCATTTATTTCATTTTATATTTTATGTATTTATTTTAAATAGGCATTTTAGATATGCATTTATTTTAAATAGTTGCTTCTGTTTTGGGCAGGGTCTCACTGCAGAGTCTAGACTCATAGTGATTCTACTGATTTCTGCTTCCCTTAGTGCTGGGATTACAGGTGGGTGTCATCATGCCCGGACTCCATTGCTCAGCAAGCCCTCAGGCGGGGTCAGTGCGGCATGGAGCCAGGGATCTAACTGTAGCCCCTGAGCTTAACTAAGCAAGCACTTAGTCCACTGAGCTATGCTGAAGTCCCTTAAATAGGTATTATTAATGTCATAGTTTGCTTCTTGTCTGTGATACATATGGTTAACCCAGGGTCTGAGCACTGAACTTCATCCCCACTCCTTTTATTTTTTTTTTATATTTTGAGATAAAGTACTGCTACAATGCTAAATCCCATAGTGCTTCAATTACAGATTTGTACAGTTAATGTTATAGCTTTTACTCTATGCTTTTGCTTTTATACATAATAAATAGTGAATTTTAAGTGCTTGTATGTCAATGAAATTGCAACTTGAATATTAGACATTTAACAGGGGGTTCAAATTTCTTTTTGTCTGTATTTTGTATGCATGTACACAAAGGTATAACTTTCATATATTTCATTCCCCATATTTTCTACATTTTTAATGATAATTCAGGTTTTCCATCTGTTCATTGTCATATTCAATTTAAATTGAGACAATTTGCCTGTGTACTGCTTCTTTCATTCCATCTTCATTTGACCTGAAAATCTATTATCAAAAACTGTACAAATTGAATCATTAGACTGACTTTAACTGCATATTTTAGTTCAATGTAATATCTTCATTGCCTCTGAAAGGAGTTGAAATGAAAAGAAATCATGCTTTTATACTTTATGAACATGGCTTTCTGTCAAGCCAATGTGTTATCAACTTACTTCAAAGAGTGAAACCAAACTACCAGAACAGATTCATTTCTATTTGTAAGCCTCACTTCAGCAGCTTGTCTAAAGTTCTGATTTCCAAAGTGCTCCATCTCAGTGACCTCCAGTAGAGGTGACTCCCCCTCTTCAAGGAGTGACTGTTCAGTCACACTGACAGAGAAATAATTTCTAGCGCCTGTCGCTCTAGAAGCTGCCGCAGTGGGCATGTCCTTTGATATTTGGAAGAAAATCAATGCATTTGGTCTACCTCAGTAGATGATAGATAGATAGATGGTAGATAGATAGATAGATAGATAGATAGATAGATAGATAGATGTAATATATTTCATTTGAGCTATTAATTGATGAACTGATAAACTATTTAGTTTTAATTAGAAACAATTCTCACCACCATCCTTTATGGACAAGATCTTTCACATGCTAGAGCTTAGTTCTAAAATCTAGTAATAAATTGTGCTTTCTCTAAGATGCTTGGGAATTAAATAAGTAAATTTTAACTTTATATTGCTTGAAACATAATAGGAACTTCTCCATTTCCATTTGAAACCATGAATGCTTCTACATCTCTCAGTTTAGTTAGTGCTAGAAAAGACAGTTCTGCCTACCAGCTTAAAGTTTCTTATCTGGAAAAGAGGTTCCCTGTGAGGCTCCTTATGCTAATAGCTGGACAGTCGGTGGACTGCACTATTCCAGGTTGAAATGTCCTATGTGCTTTCCTTTTTATTGTGGTTGTAGTTTCCTGCAAGTATGTGAAGACTTCAAAAAAAGATCCATATAAAACTTGAAAATACTATACAGTACTACTTAAATTGACAAGAAGAGTTCAACCTAATGAAGGCATTGAGTTCAATGAAGCTGAAGGAAAGGGAGTCCACAGCTATAGATAAATTAACACAAATTTTGTCACTCACACTAGCTTAAAAGGATGGTGATTTTGCCCTGTTAAGTCTCTGAGTCTGAAAAAACCCAAATCCTCAGTTCAAGTGCTCAAGTCTTTTAACTTCACAGTAAGTCAGTCTTTATTGAATCTTCCTAGCTACTTGTACCTTCAAATAGGAGTTTAGAGAAAGTACTCAATTACGTACAAAAGGCTGCAAATTTGTAGTCTTCCTTGCTCTGTGCTTTCTGTGTTCTGCATTAGTATCGCCTTGCTTTCACTCCTGAGCAGGCCAAAGGCCACCTTTTCTGTCTAGTGTTCTGGGTGAGTGCTCATGCCCTGTTCCTTATTGTGCAATACTTATTGCTTTTTATGTTTTGTAGATTTTTTTAAATCAGTTCATGGTGTTTTACTTTAAGCATACATATAATTGTTATTTCAGTCTTGTAGAATTTTTATAAAAGACTTTTTTGTTTTGCCTACTCCTTGACTATTCCCTTCCACTTGCCAGCAAATTCTTTACACTTAACCTATCCTCCCTGACTCTGCTCACAGTAAATTGGTCCCTCTGAATCAACACAATATACTACAATGAATTCTCTGGGCCTTTGACAAAACATAGAACTTTGAGCTTGCTCGTGGCCCAATTAAGTGTTAACTCTAGTCCTGAATAGGCCCAGCCCTGTGCTAGGCCCACCACAGCTCCAGCAGTCTTCCAGATTCTCAGTTTTCCTATCCCTTATCCCACTGTGTTTGAAAAAACAAAAGGATAAATTGTATTTAAAAAATAGATTTATGCATACTGAAAACCTGAGTAGGTACTACCGAAAATTTTCATAAAATATTTTCCCAATCTATACATTTTTCAAATATAACTTTTTAAAAAATTATTTACTTATTTGATACAGGGTGTTGCTACACAGCTCAGACTAGAAGTGCTCCTCCTGGCTCAGCGTCCCCAGCGCTGGGATGGCAGGTGTGCACCCCACACCCAGTTCAGACTAGAAGTGCTCCTCCTGGCTCAGTGTCCCCAGCGCTGGGATGGCAGGTGTGCACCCCACGCTCAGTTCAGACTAGAAGTGCTCCTCCTGGCTCAGTGTCCCCAGCGCTGGGATGGCAGGTGTGCACCCCACACCCAGTTCAGACTAGAAGTGCTCCTCCTGGCTCAGTGTCCCCAGCACTAGGATTGCAGGTACACAGCCCCACGCTCAGCTTCAGGGCAAGCACGAGTGCCTGGCATTGCGAGGCTCACCTGGCACGAGGCTCCGAGGTCGATCCTGGACTTTGGCACTCGACTGGCCAATGCTTCAACTGCCCAACTATCTCCTCAGCCCACCAATCTATACATTTTATTGTTGATAATACATACATGTACAATTAACAATCAAAAATTAATATTTGTATCATGAAATTGTACTTGGGTTCAATCCACAGCACCACGTGCTTTGCTGCCCTGCCTCCAGGGTGGGCTGAGCCAGTCAGAGTCTGAGTTTAGCGGCGCATGCCTATAGTCCAGTGCTGTGGGGGCTGGAAACAAGAGGATCACTACAAGTTCGAGCTGCATAGTGAGACCCTGAATCAAATATTATTAAAAAAGTACTATCTGTTTTATTGACGCTAATCTAATGACACATATCTGTCATATTATGCCATACCAAATCGCTCTCTGGCTGTAAATGGTCTCCATGTTCCACCAATTGCTACCTTCCTCTTTCTACTCTGAACCTTTAATAACTATTGATTTTTATATATATCTGTAGTTTTGTCTTTTCCAGAAAGGTGTATGGCTGGAATCATGTAACATGTAGCTGTTTCAGCACCATTTGTTAAAGAGGCTATCTTTCTCCCAGTGGGCTTGTGTAGCCCCTTTGTCGAAGATAAGATGGCTGAGTGTTTTCGTAGATGGGTCTGCATATTCTAATCTATTCCACTGATCCTCAGGTCTATTTTGATGCCAATACCATGTTGATTTTATCACAGTGGCTTTGTAGTATAATTTCAAATCAGGAATTGTGATGCCTCCTGCTTTTTCTTGATTGGCCAAGATTGCCTTTGCTATTCTAGGTCGTTTGTGGTTCCAAATAAATTTTAGGATTGATTTCTCT
>PVKA01040560.1:0-18679 GCA_004027165.1 Ctenomys sociabilis | reverse complement strand
AAAAAAAAAAAAACCCTCCTAGAGCCTGTGTTTTGGGGTGCAGGGCACGGGCACAATGAAGTGGGGATTGGAGAGGGCATGTGGGGGGAGGACAGGACCCCTGGGGCCAGGAGGAAGCCAGTGGAAGGTGCAACCAGGGGGAGGACGGAAGGGGGCTAGCTCCAGCCACCTGCCTCAGGGGAAGGCCAGGTGTCCCCACAGCAGGGGTGCCTTAGGAGGAAGACACAAGCAGGCTCCCCCCGGAGTCTGGAGGAAGCCAGAGACCACACACTTCCTGCTCAGCAGGCATACAGGGTGGTTTCTGGGGGGTGACAGCGAGGACAGGGGCGCGTAGGAAGAGCAGGGAGGCAGTGCAGCCAAGGAGGGATGTGTAGGCGCTGCAGGCCTGGCCGCGTGACTCAGCGCCCAGCACCTAGGTGGGGGAGGGGGCTGCCTGGCGCATCAGGAACGCCCTGGCTGGAAGCCACCTGGAAGGGCTGCTGTTGCTGTCTGCGTCTGCGGAAGACTCCAGAAGGCCCTTCTGGGCACCGGCTGGCTGTGGAGGCTGGGAGGGGGTGACCGCAGCCAGGATCTTGCAGGGAGCCGGCTCCACGGTGGACTTCTGTACTGAAAGCTGCAAATATCTTCATCCATGCACTGCAGAGCAAGTCCCAGTCAAAGCCCAAGGCACCCCAGGGACCACGTGTCGGGTGTTCGTAGACTTCTGTGATAGTCACAGTCCCCACACTGCTGCAGCTGTGCCTCCAGCCAACTCCCAGGTGTGCTCGTTCACTGCAAAACCGCGAGGTAGCCTGAGTTCAATCCCCGGTTCTGAAAAGAAAAAAAAGACCGTGACATGGACCAGCCTGAGGGCTCTACCCTTTGGGTTCTACTTGTGGCCTTCAGAGCCCTAAGGTCCTCTGATCTGCAGCTGCAGCTGGAGCCCGAAGCCCACACCATGCCCAACAGAGTTTGGGAAGGAAAGGCCAATGAGGACACACTTGCTGCAGGGACAGCAGAGTGCGGCGCTTCAGGCAGGCTGTCCCTAAGCAATGCCAAGACTGCACTCTTACCCCAGCTGTCCTAAATGTCACAGGCTACAAAAGATATTTATATTTTAAAGAGTGCTCTGGGGGTTGGTCACCTCCCTGATGGTGGACATCCCTTGGCGCGTCAGGCGCCCCATAGGCTTGCAGTTGCCCAGGACAGGACAGGGGCATTACCAAACTCAAGCTCCGGCCTCGACCTGTCCACAGCAGTGACCCTCTCCACCCAGCAGCTGTGTTTCCCATGCCGCCTCCCAGGCTCTGAGAGAGCAGCTGGGACATGTGCAGCTCAGATGTTTCTCAGATGTCGCCACAGTGGGTCCCTTCTGTGAGGGAGCTCGGGGTCACAGGGTGCTGTTTAAACACCAGAATTCCAGCTCTTTCCAATTTCCCTTTGTTCTGTCTGTCCCCAGGCGCTGTGGATGGCTAGGCAGGCACAGAACGCAAGCGGCTGGCCCTGAGACTAGCTCCTTTCAGTCTCCTCAACCCTGAGTGCTGCGGCATGGGCGGCTGCTTTCATTCTGTGCCTGCACCAGCCGCTTCCCATGGCAGCTGCAGGGGGCGGGCAGTGATGGGAAAGCAGACGAGACATGTGCCACCATCAGCACGTCCCAGCCTTGGCTTAAAAAAGCTCACCCTGTGGCTGTGGGAGTTTAGCTGCCCCACCCCATGAGCTAGCTGGTGGCAGGAGTAAAGGGCGGCTGGCTGGGGCCCCAGCTGGGGCAGGAGAGTGGACCAGGCCCTGCACAGAGTGGAGGCCCCAAGGGAGTCAGCCCTGGGTGGCACAGGAAATGAGGGTAACTGCCGGGAAGTGGAGCTTCCGAGTCCCATAGGAGGAGGAAACAATCCCAGGCAGGGCCTTGGGCAGAAGGAAGCCATGTGCAAAGGCTCCAGGGCAGCCCCTGCCCAGGTGGTATCACCAGGGGCCAGGGCCTCAGGAGAGAACCCCAAATGACCTGGTGGCACACCTGGGATCCCAGCAGTTGGGAAGCTAAGGCAGGAATCATGAGTTTGAGGCCACCCCGGCTCTACAGGAGGTTTCCAGGGAGGAGCCAGAGGAGAGATTGACAGGTGGCCAAAATGAGCCAGGTGTGGAGGGCAGGGTGGCATCCTGGATGTATCAAAACCTAAATGTAGTGAGAAGATACCTGTGATTTGTTCCTCCTTTCCTCTTGTTTTTTTCGCCTCTACTCTTTTTTGAAACAGGATCTCACTAAGTTGCTCAGGCTAGCCTCAAATGTGAAATGTTCCTGCCTCAGCCTCCCATGTAGCTGGTATTACAGGCCTGTACCAACTGCATCTGGCAGGGACTGAGCCCGACCCTGGCCTTCTGGGCCTTCAGCCAGAGCCTCCTTGCCCAGCTCCCTGTGGCTTGTGCTCTTCAGGCAGGCACCTGTGTTGCGCTGACTGTCCTACTCTGGCAGCCTCTGTCCCTCCTGATGCCTGCGACTGGAAGCCCCAGGAGGCTGACAGTGCCCTAGAGTAGCAGAGAGGCTGACAGAAGGACACGAGGAGGCTGGTCCTCTGCGCCCTCCAAGACCTGTCCTTCTTTGTGACTTCAGTGTTGACAAAAGGCCATTTCCTGTGCCTGCAGGGCCCAGCTCCATTGAGGGCTGGGGTAGAGGGCCAGGTGGGGTCTCCAGAAGGGACCTGCTGTTGTCCTTGAGGGAGGTCTGCCCAGAGTCTCCCAGGACGGAGCAGTGCAGTATCTACATAGTCCTGGAGTCAGCCCGAGAGCAATGTAGAGGCTCTGCAGAAGGGTGAGCAGCCACATGGCCTCACCCCACACACTTGTGTCTCATGGCATCAGGTTGGCTTTCCTCCACTCCCCTTGTTTACCTCTACCCTTTTCATTTCCACAAAGTCTAAGCCAAATAGAAATAAGCAGCCAGGTGTGGTGGTGCATGCCAGTCATCCCAGTACTCAGGAGGCTGAGGCAGGAGAATCGTTGTAAGTTCAAGACCAGCCTGGGCTACAAAGTGAGAGCAAGACCAACATGAATTGCATAGTGAGACCCTGTCTCAAAAAAGAGAACAACAGCAAAACAAATAGAAAACAAACAGAAACAGAAATAAGCTAAAAAACAGAAGAAAAAAAATGTCACAGTAACTTAGACGTGGTAGGAGGAGGTTGGGGACCATGGAATGGAAGGGCTCAGCTCAGCTCCCACTTGGGCAGATGGTGGCCTCCAGTTAGGGTACCTGAGAACCACAGCCCAGTGAGGTCGGGGTTTCTGGGGCCTGGCAGCGCTCTCCACTGAACTATCCCACCCTAGGCTAGAGACTCGATGTTCCCTTTTTTTTTCGGCAGAGCTAGGGATTGAACTCAGGTCCTTGTGCTTGCCAGGGAAATGCTTACTCCACTGAGTCATCTCCCTGGTCCCTCGATGGCTCCCTTGGCACCAGCACCTTGAATGGGCCTGGAAGGAGAGGTTGGGTGAGTAGGTACCTGGCCTGTTACCCAGGGGAAGAAAGAGGGAAAAAAAAAGTGAGGCCAACCTGTCTGGCCTGGGAAAGGAGGGGCAGCAGGGCACGAGGCCTGACACCCTCCCTCCCAACAATGGGCACCACTCTTGAAGCAAGAGAGCAGCTGTGTACCCCCTGGCCTGGGCCTCTGCATCAGGAAGGGCCTATCAGGCTCCTTGTGGTTCACAGGGTCAGCATCCTTGTGCCCATGGGACAAACTGAGGGGCCCCAGACCCGTCGTGGAAACCCCAGTGCTCCGTCCAGCCGCCCCAAGCCACGCTGCCTAGCATTCTGCCCTGCCGGCATGCAGGGTGCAGGCCTGCTGTTGTGCCAGGCGGACCTCACTAGCAAGTTCAGGCCTTGGTGGGGAGAAGACCAGATGAGGTCAGCATGAGTTGGAGGCTGTGTTCCTCTTGGCCTTGGAGCAGCCCTGCCACGCAGATGCCAGCAGCCACAGGGCAGGGCACCCGGCCGAGCCAGACTGGGCCACTGGGAAGCATGCGCCCTGTTGGCTTGGCCCAGAGCCTGAGTGGCGCGTTCTGTCCTGTCAGGGCTGCGGCTGGGAACCAGCTGGGCACGACACAGGGTGATTGCTGCTGGCACATCCTCGGGGACTGACTCACTGCCCCAGAGGACGAGGGTGGGCTGGGAAACCAGGGCTCCATCTGAGACAGCAGCTGGCCAGCCGCAGGGAGGGCCCAGCAGAAGGAATTGAGCCCAGAAGAAGGGCCCTGGAGCCACTCAGCCTTGTGCTGCTTCCAGTCCTTTCTCAGCTGTCTGGGTCCATGTACGGTGTAGGCAGAGCTGGCCAGAGAGGTCCTTGTCAGGTGACACCGATGACACCTGCCCTGCTTTCTCCACAGGCCTCTAGGCCTGTGTAACTCTGCAGAGGCCTCCGCTGGTTCTCTCCAGCCTAGGCTTGTCAGGAATTTTGCCGGCTCACTTGTTTCCAGGCCAGGATGAGCAAGGCCTGCAGGTTTGGGCCTAATACAGAGTTTTAATAAAAGGAAGGAGAAGCCGTACGTGGTGGTGAGAACTGTAATCCCAGCAGTCGGGAAGCTGAGGCAGGAGGATTGTTGTGAGTTTGAGACCAGCCTGAGCTACAAAGTGAGCCTAAGGCCCTTTGGCCTGAACTGCATAGTGAGACCCTGTCTCAAAAAGACAAAAAAAAAAAAAAAAAAGGCAGGGGACTTGGGGCAGTGAGCAACTGGGGGAAGAGGAGGAAGCAGCCCCATCTACAGCAGGGCTGGGGCTTGCTTCCTCCCCCACATACTTTTTCTTTTTTTGTAATTTTTTAGGGAAAGGTCTACAGGATGCTCAAGGTCTCACTATGAGATCAGACTTTTCTCTGGCAAGCACAAAGGTCTGAGTTCAATCCCTGGTTCTGCAAAAAAAAAAAAAAAAAAAAAAAAAAATTAAAATAAATAAATAAAAAAAGAGATGAGACTTGTAGCGATCCCCTGTTTACAGCCTCCCAAGAGCTGGGATTACAGGCATGTGCCACCATGCCCAGTCTCTATTGCTATTTTAGTGTGCCCTGGGGGAGGCCAGCACAGCAGGCCTGGGTGGGGATCAAACCCCCAGCTCCTGTTCCTGCTTGCAAGTGCTTTAATTGGATGAGATATTTGGCTGGCCCATACCCTCCCCCATACTCCTGCACCCCTGGGCACTTGCTTCCACTGGCCTGACTGCCTGGATGCTGCCCCCACATCCCTGCCTTTGTCAGCACCTGCATGACCCACACTATGGGTCCTGCTGCAGCTCCCATGCACTTCTGGATGCCCCATCACCCACAGAGGCAGAGCCGGCCCATGTGTGCAGCTGTGCTGTGATGCTTGGACACCTCCTTCCGGGCAGAACGCAACAGACACTCACAGAGCCTGGACCTCAGGTGGACAGGAGTTTGGGGTGCCCATGGTATGTGGCTGTGCCAGGAGTGCAGTACTGGCCCTGTGGGCCTGGGTCAGGGAAGGAAGGAGGGCATCACAGAGCCACTAGGCAGCCCAGGTAGGCCCTGCACACAGCACACCAGGCAGTGACAATACAAGAGGGAGACTGGCCCAGGTGTGGCTGTGCGCATCTATAATCCTAGCACTGGGAGGCTGAGCCACAAGTAGAAGACCAGCCTGGGCGCACCATGAGACCCTGCCTCAAACAAGCAAAAAAAAAAGAGGGTGGGTAGGGTCCACACATGTGGCACCTTGACTGTGCCCACCAAGACCTTGTAGGATCCTGACCCCAGGACCTGCGGCCCCTGGATTTGTGACCCCAGGACCTGCGGCCCCTGGATTTGTGACCCCAGGACCTGTGACCTTTAGTTTGTTTTGTCTTTTTTTTTTTTTTTTTTTCTTTTGTGCTGGGAATCAAACTCAGCAACTTCTGCTGCCCAGGCAGGTGCTTGTGCACTGAGCTATATCCTCAAACCTGTGACTTTTAGGACCTCTCCAGGATGCTGGTGATCTGTAAGAACAGTGACCCCCAAGACCTTTGATCCCCCCAAGACCTGCGACCCCCAGCACCTGTGCTTCCCACTGCCTGTGAGTGGGACTTAGTTCGAAAATGGAGTCAACACAGTCAAGTAGAGAAGCCTTGCTGGGGCCTGATGCAACCATGTCCCTAGCTCAAATCTGTGTTTCTCAGTGCTCTATGTTTTTGAGAGAGTGGCTCACTGTATAGCTCAGTGAACTTGTGGTGGTCCTCCTGCCTCAGCCTCCTGAATGCGGGATCACAGGCATGTGCCTCCGCCCATAGTGAGATTGTGCTATGAGCAAGTGCCTGAACTGGGATTTGGAAGCCGAGTCCAGGCTGTTTTCAGTACAAGCTGCCTGACAGGAGCTGTCAGCAAGGCCAGTGACAGAGAAAAGGAGTGGGCAGGTGGCCTCTGTGCCTTGGAAGGGTGGCAATGCTGATCCTTGGGCCCATTTTGGGATGACAGACACCTGGTACTAGGATCATGTCAGGGCGGGGACACATAGCAGGAAGTGCCCACGGTGGTGCCTGTGCTCCTGGGGCTTCCGGGGATTGGGGAGGATATCCAGGGTGACATCCAGGCTTTGGCCTGAGCTAAGGGCCACCTCCTCTGCAGCTAGGGCCATCACAGCCCTCTCCTGTCTAGACATTCCCACAGTGGCTGCTATCTCATACCCAGGAGAGCTTGAGCCTGACTCAGCCATACCCTCCTGACTCAGCCTCCTCTGGAGCCCAGTGGTACTTAGCTCTGCAGCTGTCCCCATGCTGGGCCATGAAACCCTGCCCTGGAGCCACCATAAGAGAAGAGGGGAACTGTGGGGACAGGGATGGGGATGGGATGGGAGTTCAGTGATGTCTGTATTCCATATCTTTCAGATCTACCATTGTGTGCTTATCTTGCCACCTCAAAAACAGACCAGGGCAACAGGGATACAGCTCAGCAGCATAAGGACCTGCTGGGCAAGCGCAAAGTCCTGAGCTTGGTTCCCAGTACAAAAAAAAAGATACAGTTCAGGCTGGCCTTGTGCTCACTTTATAACTCAGGATGGCCTCCAGCTCACAATGAGCCTCCTGCCTTAGCCTCCGAGTGTTGGGATTACAGGTGTGCACAACCACGCCTTCTTTAGAAGCTACCCACATGCAGTTAGAGGTTTGACCACCCTGCCTGAACTACAGCACATGGTTTTTGCAGCTTGTGATGCCTAACAGCCGAGTGCCTCTTGCTTGGGGACTTACTGTGACAATGTGTCTGTCATCAGGGCTCCCCTCCCTGCCCAGCATGGCCCTGTGTCACTGCTGTCCTTTGGAGTAGACATGGGTGGTGTTGGGAATTGCTGCAGATTGGGACATTAAATGCTTCCCATCTCCTAGTCTTTTATAAAGGGTCAAAAGATGGGTGGATTTTCCGGCACTAATAAGGAAAAGCTAGAAGCCACCACTAATGAGTTAGACTAATTATGCTTTCTAATAAACATACCCAGCTGACAGCTGCTGAAGACTTGTCATTTTTCTAAATAAAAAGTATGAAACCTGGAAATGGTGCACCAACTGCCTTCTGATTACCAATAATTCTACCCATTAAAAAGACAAACAAGAGGCAGCCACCGGAAACACCAGCAGCTCCTGTCCTAGCCCCAGGGCAAGGCTCAGTGTGTGAGGTGCACACAAGGAGCCTTCGGAGAAGTGCCCAGCTCAGAGCATGGCCCTTGGGTGGCAATGCTCTGCCAAGTGACAGCAATGTTGCCCCAGGCAGATAGTGGGAAGGAGAGAGCGAGGTGTGGGCTGAGGAATACGCAGCTGAGAGGCAATGAAAGGACCATACCTGCAATCCTGGCTCTATGGAGGCTAAGGCAGAAGGATTGTTGTGAGTTCAAGACCAGCCTAGGCTACAAAATGAGCTCAAGGCTAGCCTGAGCTGGCATATACATAGCTAGGAGACCCTGAAGCACAAAGACAAACAAGCAAGCAAGCCCCCTGGGCCAGAGAGCACCTGGAGTACCTGCAGGCCAGAGAGGCCCTCATGACTCCTCTCCACGCCTTTCACACTCCTGAGACAGAGAATGCTGCCCCTAGTAGTTATAATCCAAATTGGGGGATCCGCAAGTGGACAACCTGCAGGTCACCCCACTCCCCCTTGGCCCCCCAGGGCAGAGATTGAATGGTTTACCCTGGGGCCAGCTGGATTAGAGACCCTTGGCGGGGCCAGGTGTCACTGTCCTCATACCCCTGACATCTGGGATGACCTAGGGGCACCACGCTGGCTGGAGACCTTCCACAGGCACCAGTGGGCCCTGCCCTCTCAGCTGGCCCTGTTACCCTTCCAGTCCCTATCTGCAACCCATCCTGCTCCTCCAAACCCTCAGGCCTGCAGCTGGCTCAGCTTGCAGGTCCAGGTGCTGCACTTTCTCCAGAGCTCACCCAGCCCAGGAGGGCACCATCCCCAGCACAAGGCGCTCCTTTTTCCTTCGTTTTGCACCCAGAGCCTCCTGGTCCCTCTCAGGGGCTGGGTACAGAGATGGGACAGAGGCTGAGCAGCAAGCAGATGAAATGTCAGGTTACTGGTGGTGGGCATGGCAGGCCTCCAAGGCTGGACTTCCTGCCCAGGCTCCCTGGCTGGGGTAGAGTGGGTAGTGAGCTGGCCAGCCAGGTGCTGCAACCGCTTGTGCGCACTTGCTGGGGTTCCTCCTGGCTCTCTCTACACAGGTTCTGAGTGCCACCCCAGCACCTCCACCCATCCACCCACCAAGGAGGAAGGAATTAGGGTTACTGTACCCACTTTACAGTCAGAGTCACCCAGAAACCTCCCAAAGTCATGAGGTTTAGCAAGCTAGGGTTAAAATTCAGCAACAGGTAGCCCAGCCTGGGGTGCACTCTGGGATGCTGAGGCTCGAGGATTGCAAGTATGGGTGGTAGCAGCGGAGGTCCCTCCAGGGACATGGGAGTCCCTGTCTGGTGACAGAACCACATCTCCCTGGGTTCAGGGTTCAGATCCTATGTGCACTACCCAATGGCCACAAACCTGGGGCCACACTTACACCCTGATTTCAGTTTGCATTCAACCCCATGAAGTAGGGGGAGGCACTGAGCTCCCCCAGGCTCTCAGGTGCAGTGTCTCTGCCTGCAGCGAGACTGCTTTCCTAGCCAGAAGTTCTGAGGATTACATCTCATTAGGTTCTAAGGTTTAAGAGAAATAATCTGGTAAAGCACCTAGTGGCACCCCGCTGGCCCACAAGAAGCACAGGGTAAACACTACCACAGACAATCTCTGCTAAATGTGATCCTTTATTGCAGATACTAAGAGGATTCTAAACTTTAGGGCAGCTGTGCTTTATGTTGACTATGGTTCTTAAGTGCACACAGAAGCTGCTCCTTCCTGTGCTCCTGGGTCTTCCTGCTGGAAGATGAACCATTCCTTCTTCTGCAGTCACTGAGGGAGAGTGAGGGGTCCGAAGTGCCAGGTGGGCTGAGGGACAATGGCCCTGGATTCTATGCAACTCCCGAGAGCCCCAGAGGGCTCAGAGCTGGAGTTGTGGGTCAAGAAAGGGGAAGGAGTCATGGTGGGTAAAGGCAGCTGTGAGCTTCATGACCCAGGCCTCTGCCAAGAGTGGCGGGCCTCACTCAGGTGAAGACACAAACTGGCACACACAGTGGCCAGCACCCTCTGTCAATGCCTCTGTCCCAAGCCCAAGGCCGAGTCCTCAGGGAAATGAATCGCTGTCTGGGTATTGTCCCCGATTAGATGCCATCTGGAGAGCTCACCAGGTGGGATAGCATGTGAGTCTCTGCCCATGGGACAAATGCCAGGACAGTGAGGTGCTGTTCTGCCACCCCTGCACTCCTGGAGGGCTAGGCAGAGGCTGTTGCCCATCCACCAGAGCTCTGGCCCTGAAGGAAACAGCATCAGGGAGCCAGCTGTGGACCCTGCTCCCCAGGCCTGGCTGTTGCTGCAAAGCCAGGTGCTTCGTGAAGGGCTCAACAGGCTACGACTGTGTTAGCCCTAGGCCTTGAGAGGCAGGTGCTGAGAAGCCTCAACACGTATACACACATATGCATACACGAGCACTCATATGCTCATATACACAATGAGTACCCACACTCACACACACGCATACTCATGCAAGTGTATCCTTCTCACATGTCCTGTGCCCTGACTCCCTGGCTAGGCCAGGAAGACCCTGGGAGGCCCGGTGGCTTCCCACTCATGGCTTCTGTTTCCACCGTAGTCCTGGCCTCTGTCCTCCCATCACCCCCAGGAATGTGGCATCCACAAGAGCAGGAACCTCACCGCCAGAGCAAAGCCTGTCAGAGCTTCACACCTGGAAAGGCACAGGAATGGGCTGTAAACTGAGCAGGAGCACAATGTGGAGCATGGTGGGGGCACTGGTGGAGCCAGGAACAGGGTGGCATCCAGCACAGGTAGAGGACAGTGGCTGTGTGGGTGAGCAGGTTGAGGGCCTGGAGCCTAAGGCTTCCTGGGAGGGTGTGTCTCATCCTCTGGACAACAAGGCCTGCAGTCTCCTTCCTGAAAGAGACCCAGGAGCCCCGGAGCAGATGGCAGGACCACATCTTGCCTGAAGGTCCCAGGTGGCCTGAAGACCCCAGGTGGTATCCAGAATTGCAGCCCCCAGGAGGAAGCACTAAGCCCTCAGGAGGAAGCACCAAGCCCAAGTCTGTGGATGGGGTGCACCCTGCACCCCAGTGATGGAGCCCATTATGAAGCAGCTCTGAGTAGGATTTCATGTTGAATTGGGCAAATCTGGGAGACTTTATGGTCTCCAGATAAAAAGAAAAAAGGGCCACGGCTGTGGCGTGGGACTCCTTGGCCCTTGTCTAGGGGCTCTGTCTTTCTTGGGTGGGTTCCTGGACTTTTCTTCCTGATCCTTTACTAAATGTCTCGGGGGTGTGCGTGTCCTCTGGTCCTCAATGGAGCCCTGTGAGGCGCTGTGGGACAAAATAGTAAGCAACAGGGACTTGGCCTGGAGCGAGGCACACTGGCTATCCCAGCACTCTTAAGAGGCTGGGGCAGGAGAACTGCTCCAAAATCCAGGCCAGCCTGTGCTACACAGTGAGTTAAAGAAATGGAGATTTGGCCTGTGATCCTCTGGCCACAGGGCCCTGGCCATCCTGCAGTGTGTGTAGCCATCAAAGTGCTGGGTGTGTCCTTGGCTCTTCCTCTTGGTCTTTGACCTCAGGTTCCAAGGGAACTCCTAATCCTAGGGTGTCCTGGGTGATTAGTGAGTCCTGGCTCTTGGCACAATACCTGGCCATATTGGAGTCTCGAAGGGAAAAGCCAGAGTCCTCCATTACTCTCTCTGTGTTCAGGATAAGGGAAGACACCTAGGAGAGACCCCAGCAACAGCTTCAGGTGAGGATGACTCAGGAGGGTGTAGCCAAACCTTTGGAGTAGATCTCCCAAGGAGTGACTCATCATCCATCTTTCAGGCATCTGCATTCGACTCCATCACCTGGGGCCCCTGAAAATCCCCGATGATTGTCACAGTCCCTGTCCCTGCGAACCCATCTCCTGGTCTTGGGTCTCACTTTCAGCATTGCTGCTCCCCAAATGTTTGAGGAATGGGGCCCTTTAAGTGCACAAGAGGAATCTCTGTTAACTTGGCCTTGTCTTTTGAGCCAGGGTCTTGCTATATAGTGCAGGGTGGCCTTAAACTCATCACAGCCCCAGGCTGTCCTCCAAGTTGCAACAATCCTCCTACCTCAGCTTCCTAAGCACTGTGATCACCGTTGTGTGCTACCGCGCAGGGCTTATTTTTAGCTTTTATGCGGTTCTGGGGATGGAGTCCAGGACTCTGAACATGGTGCAATTACTTGACCAAGGAATGTCCAACCTCATCCTTACGCAGCTTTGTTTCTGAGTAAAACAGCCTGGAAATGCTAGCCCCGGCTCTGGGGCACGCATGCGAGTGGAGCTCCACAGCAGACTTACATTCCCTTGGCTTTGCCCTGCGCGGTTCTACAGACTGGGGGGAGGCAGGGTCCAGCAAGGCGCGGGAGGGGCCGGGTCGCCGGTACACGCGGGAAGCCAGCCGGGCAAAGGGTCAGCGGGGTGCCGAGCTTCAGCCGGAGCTCCACGGCGAGGGAAACCCAAGCACGAACAAACTCTAAACTCCAGAGCGGGTTAGGGAGGCGAGGCGGGGCCTTCGCGGAGGGGGAGAAAGGAGGAGGAGAAGGTGAAGGGGGGCTGAGGCCTGGCCTGGCCGCGTGGACACCAGCCCGGGAGTCCGGGTCAGGGATGTGAGTACAAGCTAAGATAAATATGCCAAGTTCTGGCTCCGCAAGGGTCTCTGGCAGGCGTCCGGGGCTCCTCCGCCCGTGCGGGCTATCTGGTGTCTACGGGGCAGCCGCGGCGCGCAGCGGAAAGCGACGCGCCGGTGCCTGGAGCTGGGACCTCCCGCCCTGGGCGGGCCCCGCGGCAGCGGGCGGGAGCAGCTCAGCCCAGTCCCGGAAAGAGGCCACCGAGGGTCACCCGGGCGCGGGAGGGGGGGGAGCCGCACCTCCTCCGCCCCCGCTCCCGCCGCGGGCTCCAGTAGGAGCCCCCTGGTGTTCTTTTCCTTCCGCCCCCATCCCGCAGGGGCCCCAGCCGGGGGGAGCTGCAGTGAGGCCCCTTCAGTCCTCTTCCCCCTTCACTTTTGGCCAGGGTCCCTGCAGTTAGCTGAAGCCGGCCTCCGGCGGGGCCACCCTTCTCTGCCTGAGCCCCTCAGGCGCTGGGGCAGGGGCGCGGCGCACGCATCCCTACCGCGGCGTCGCCCTCGGAGGGCCCTGCGCCCGCACATAGAACCCTGGGTGCCCAGAGGACCCTCCTTTCGGCGGCGGGGCGATCCCCAGCCAAGGTTTGGCTCCTAGCCTCGCCCTCCCGGCCCGGGCCGGCTCTGGGTGCGGCTTCCCGCGCCCCGTGACTTCGGGGAAGAGCCCGCCCCACACCCGGTCTCCACCCGAGGAAGGGTGTCGCCGCAAGTGGGGGGGGGCGCGGGGCGGGCCGTGACTCAGCCTCCCGAGGCCCGCTGACTCAGCCACCCGCGCGGGCGGGAAACCCTGCAGGCGGGCGGGTTCCGGGGCAGCTGGGGCTCCGACCTCTGCCTTCCGTGGCCGCTGCGCTCCGGACATGCAGGGGCCCCAGGGCATTCCTGTGGGGTGGGGTGGCCGCTGAGGGCACCCAGAGCCTAGCTCGCCCCCACCAGGAGGCCGAGTCGGGCGGCTTCCAGTCAGGGTCCTTCAGGTTTGTTGCGCCCACGTTCACAGCCCCGCCTCGCCCGGCAGCGGTGTCGGTGACGGGCTGTTCAGACCTTTTGCGGGCCCGCGAAGCGTCCCGTCCGGTCGTGTGACCTGGAGTCCCCAGGGAGGCCCGCAGAGTCATCCCAGGGCCCGAGGGCGCCAGGCTGCTGACTTCGCCGGCGCCAGCCACCTCCGTCCTCAGGAGAGGACGCGCCTCAGGGCACGTCATCTTGCGTGGGAAATGAGGGCAAATTCCCAGACCCGGTGTCCCTCTGTGCATGCGAACAGTTCAGTTGGGGGACCTTCAGGCGCGCGCGCCCCGCTCGGCTCCTGGGGCTGCGCATGCGTGGCGCAGGCGGCGGGGGAGCCGCCCTAGCCAGCCGCCGGTACCACCTTCCGGAATGAGGGGGCGGGGTGCCCAGGCCAGCAGGACCAGGAGACTACTGCAGGCTGCACTGGGGGCGGGGCGGGTGGAAAGATGCTGACGGAAAGCTAGGCCACGGCTAGACTTGGGGGTGGTTGTGTGTGTGCATGCCTTTCTTCCCAGCAATTTCGGAGGCTGAGGCAGAAAGATGGCGGGTTGGAGGCCAGCCCGGGAAGCTTAGCCTGACCCTGACTCGAAGTTACCCCTAGCACCACAAAATACAGGACCCCAAGTGTAGGGATAGGCAAGAAAGTGCCACTAACCAGGAGGCTGGGCATTTAGTTCCGAGTCTGAGCAGTGTGAGCAAGTCAGGGCCTGGGAACCATTTCCACTTTAGTCTGAGCAGTGTGAGCAAGGCAGGGCCTGGGAACCATTCTCCACTTTGGAAACAAACACCAAGTGAGACAACCACACCTGAAGTTAATACCGACGGAGGGTGAGAATAGAGGACCGAGACCCCAGAAGTTCCAGGCCAGCTTGGATAATAGAGACCTGGTCTCAGAATTAGAAACCTCCCAAAAGAAGGGCAACCGTGCTACCAACACCCCTGCAAATGAAGTCAAGCCCCCCCCCAAAGAGCCAGGTGGGAGGTGGACAAGGGGATACTGCCTCGGTCACCCTGGGTCTGTGGTGCAATTCTGGCAGCTTCTGGCAACGGGACTGGAGCAGACTTGCTGGCAAACCCCTGCTCCACTCGTCCTGAGACTTGGTCCCTGGGGAACCCGCTGCCTGTTGGATCCAACAGTCGCAGCAGCTGGGCAGGCTGGAGGTTGAGGAAGGAGGATCTCTGAATTTGAGGGCAGCCTGGGGTGCAAAGGACTCAAAAAGGAAAAACTGGTGTAGTGGCACACGCCTATAATGCCAGCACTCAAGAGATTGAAGCAGGAGGGTGGTTGCATATTCGGGACCAGCAGGTGAGCTCAAGGCCAAAACAACAAAAAAGCAAGAACTGAACAGCCAAGAGAGCTGTTCTCAGCACCTGCAGGAACTACCCAAAATGAGGGGTCCCCAGCTGTGCCTGTTCTTTAGCCCCCTCCCTTCCCTGACTCCAGAGCAGCCTCGATGGCTTTGTGTTGCTATGGATGTGCCCTATACACTGCCAACCCCAGGCCTGGGCGCAACTGGACGGGACACATGGCATGGCCCAATCGCCCGCCTGGGACTCCCCCATACCCTCTGGGACTTGGGCGGGCGGTAGAGGAAATCCACTGAGGTGAAGAGGTGAGGGGGTGGTTCGCGAGCACCGCCTGGTGGCCTGGGGTGCAATCTGCAGAGACTGTGGCTGGAGAAAATCCTCTGCACGTGAGGCAATCCTCCGGCTTGCTAGGCCTGGCCGTGCAGCTGAGCTCCACCCGAGTCCCAAAGCACGGTCCTGCGTATCTCCAGGGTGAGACAAGTGGCCCGCCAGACTGCACAGGGAGACTGCGCATGCGCTCTGCCGTGGCTGTGGCCGAGCACCCTAAAATATTCCCAGCTCCTCGTTTCTCCAAAACCAGAGTTTGTCCGCGCTGGGGGCCGCCCCTTGAGCGCCAGAATGGCCTGGACCTCCGGACAAGAAACAAGTTTCTTGCTCAGGTTTTAAGTTAAGACACATAGGGCCCTGCTGCTTCGCTGAGTACCTTTTGCTTGAAGGGACGCACTGACAAAGTCAGGGTCCTCCTCAGATCAATCACAGAACACAAGACCACCTTGTGATCAGGCCAGACCCACTGGGACCAGGAGGGCCACTGGGAACAACCTCATTTGAGGGAGGCGGGTGCAACCTTGCTTTGAAACTGAAAATCTCTAGAGTGGAAAACTGAAGGTATGAAAAAGAATGAGAAAAACTTGCAGAAAGCCCAACTTAAAAAGCAGAAAACAGATGCCCTGTTCCCAGGGCCACAGCTGTGCGGGGGTGACTTACCCCACCATCAGCCATACTACCAAGGGCTGGGACCCACAGGAGCAGTCTTGGGGGAGGAATCAGGGATTGGAAGGTTACCTAAAAGTTTAACTGCTTTTTACCCTATCTGCTCTATTTAGCTTTTGGCTTTTTGTCCAAAGTAAATGAAAACTTAGGTCAAGCTAGGAGTGATGTGCACACAGCTGCTTGGGAGCTGGAGGCTGGCACATGACACATTGGAGGCCAGTTTGGACAACTTGGCAAGAATTTGCCTGGCACCCAACCCTCAAGAATAGCCCAAGGAAAGGAAAAATTATTCTCATCTGCCCATTTCTGACACAGAATGAGTTCACACTGCCCGCAGAGTCCCTTTGGGCCTGGTGGTGTTAGCCTTCCATTTTTTTTTCCCAGATGAGAATGTGCATGATTCTGTAGACTCAGCACATGTGGGGTATGCAGGAGGTGCACTTTCTCCTGAGGTCAACACACTCAATAGAGCTAGAGCTATAACTCTGGTCTCCCTGCCAGGCAGCTCTGAACCACCACTGCAGTTTGAGCTGGTGGGTCTGTTATGCCTTTGAGGTTAGCTTTCACATACCCAAAGACTGTACATTAATACTAGAATTTCTTAAAACTCTTTGAAGTTAGCAGCTCATGGGTTAGAAAAACAAAACTAAACCAAATACTCTGAATACTCTGCCCCATCTGGTAGGCAGTGTTAGTACACATTTATAATCCTAGTGCATGCATACTACATACACACACACACGTCCCTGATCCAAATTAGATTCCAGGGACCAGGGAGATGGCTCAGTGGAATAAGCACTTCCTTGGCAAGGGCCTGAGTTCAATTCCTTGTTCTGGAAAAAAAAAAAAAGATTCCAATCCCAGTACAAGAAAAAAAAAAAAAAAAAAACAACTCAGATCCAGACTGTCCATAGCGTGGCCTGGCCTGCCAGCATCAGGACACCTGTCCTTCAGACAAGTAGCATGCAGTCTCACACTGCTTCAGATACTCCGGTGTCTCAAGGGTTGTTATTGTTACACAACGTGCAGTTACCTGGCTTTGCCTTGCTTTCTGAGGTGTTTTTCCAGTAATTTCTCCAAGGGAAACTGGTTTAGTTGGAGCCAAAACCCAGCTTCCGTCCAAGCCATGGCCTTGAACTGCCAGCACAACAGTGCTCTTTGGGAGTCTGAACACTTCTCGGTGTTCGTGACAGGGTTTGCCCTCCATTCAGACAGGCAGTGTGGGTTTGTGAGGACTACAGAGAGCATATACTGAGGTCACCGTGTCATGCTGTTTGCTCCTGGCCTCAGGTAAAGGCCAAAACAGCAGAGGGGGAGTCAACCAAAGACCAAACACCAAACCAGATGCCCCTGTCATTTGCCAGGCACTTTTGTTGGGCTGGGAATGAGTTTATAAAGGGTGGGTTGGTGGTCTCTATCCTACAGATACACCAAAGCTCAGAGCCACGCACTGGGAACAGAGCCTTGCAGAGTGCCACAGAGCTTCCCTGTCCTCTTGCCCCAGGGAGCAGCAACCAACATTTCTTGACACTGAATGTGGTGACAAGCATTGAGGGCACAGCAAGACCTTAACCTGGTCAGCTAGTTGTTGTACTGCCTCAGTAACAAACCTTTAATGTTAACATCTAGAAAAATAAATTTCACATGTTACCCAGCTAAACAGAAATGTTCACTTTCAATTTCAAATGTACAAGGCCTTCACAGAACCTAAGGCTCAGACCTTTATGCTTTTTAACTTTTGAGATGGGGTCTTACGTTGCCCTCACTGGGCTTTAAACTTGTGATCTTTTTGCCTCAGCCTCCCAGAGAACTGATAGTACAGGGGTATGCCACTATCCGTGGACAGAGGACTTCTGAAAGCCATGACAGATTACAACCTGGCTTTTCTACCCTAGATCTGCACTGAGGTTATCAGTATTCAATGCCCAACTCCATTTCTACAGAGCTGTTTCACCAAGTCTAAGTTCATAAAGGGTGGGTTGGTGAGTGCCTGCACTTAGATGGCTCAGTGGAATAAATGCTTCCCTGGCAAGTGCAAGGGGCTAAATTCAATCCCCAGCTCTGCAAAAAAAGAAAAAGAAAGAGAGAAAGAGAAAGAAAAGAAAAAAGAAAAGCACTGCTGCTCACACACAGGACGTCATCAAGCATCATTTCTCTATGTAACTCTCGCACCATTTTACCATTCAGCAGTTTGTAAATAAAACATAATTCTGAAGGAAAGCTTAGATGATGCTGTAAAATCTGAGCTCTATTTCTTGAGAAGCCATCAAAGTAAAACATGAGGAATAAAAGCATTTTATCTGTGTATTCAGAATCACACATAAGTTACCTTTACAGTTCAATTTACTATATAGAAATCATTAGGGCTTTATATTTTCAATTAGATTTTGAACTGAGTTTACAATCTTATATTAAAAAAAGACTTTACATTACTTTGTTAGCATACCAAATTGGAATACATCAGGTTGAAATTTCAGATTTACAGCAAACAGTCTTCAAATACAATACAGACATTTCTTAGTTACCTTATCATTCATATGAGGTGTCTGCAACTTGGAGCTGTTCATATGCAGCAGCTCTCCTAGGAGACAGCATGACCGGCAGGCCCGGCACTCCAGCCTGCTCAGTGCAGCCCATGACTCACAAGTTGTGCCATCCTGGAAGGGGTTTGGCATTTCTCGACCACAACTGGTGAGCAAGGTAGGAAACAATTCCTCCTTGTTACTGTTTTAAAAACAAGTTGCATGGTAGTTTGGGAATTTTGGAGAAAACCCAGTACCATACCTTGAAAAAGTTCAAGGTGATTAGCAGACAATGGATTGGGGCCCTAAATTTTTTTATAGAACCTATGCAATTCAAGCGGGCCTTAATCAAACACAGGAATATTAAGCACCTACTGGTTTGAGATTGAAATCAGAGATTTGTGACCAATTTCTTTCCACCTTGAAATCAAGGCATAAAACCAGCTATTAAGTGCATTTCAAAGCTCCTCAATGTCACACAGTAGAATGTTCTGTCCATTGGCACCAAAGTTAAGTCGCATTTCCTCTTGTGAGACAGAAATTCCACATGTGAACATAGAGGAAGTTAAGAAAAATGACCCCTGTTTATTACTATTATGATTTTTGAGACTTAGGATTACTCATATACTGGTGGT
>PVKA01040559.1:0-18669 GCA_004027165.1 Ctenomys sociabilis | reverse complement strand
ATACAGATTCAATAAATTAATACATTGCAAACTGTTTTCATAATGTTTTGGTATTGTACAAGGTGCATACATGATATTATATTTACAGATATTATTTTAGCAGATATCTCTTATCAGTGAATTAAGAGTGTAGCTGCTTACTTATTTTTTATACCTGAATTATATCAAAAATTCAATAATTATTTTCCTAGTGGATGACCATAGTCCTAGAAGCCAACATAATATCCTGTCCAACCACCATTAGTGCAGATCTTGCCTCTCATAGGATTATGTAGAAGCACAGCGTTATCTATCCCTACTGTACTGTCTATACACACACATCATGATTTTTTCTTTCCCCTTCCTTTGTCTACACCTGTCAAAGGTGTGTACTCCATTGTCATCAACTCACTGAGGTGCTTGAACTCGACACCACAATCCAACACAGTCCAACATTCCACAATAGTGAGTTATCTGAAGAAGTTGTCAACCATAGCCATTTACAGCTCAGCTTAATATTATGGCCCCGCGATGTATACTTCATTTTTAAACTTTTCTGCTGGATGGTTAAGACCTAGATAGATCAAGACTTATATACCAACACATGAACTTTATATTTCCTATGTGGTCAGTGAAGTCCTCGCAGGGTTTATCTTGTAGTCCTGTACATTATTCTGTAGATCCTTTGTCTGTGTCATCCATGTGGATGAGTCATGGCCAATGCTTGACAAGTTTTCTCTCTGTGAGAACTTGAGAGAAAGTTTTCTCTTCATGTGACTCTCCCCAGGCACACTATAGAACTTCAATCTCTTTTCTCTGTGGCTCCATAATCTCCTTGTTCAGAAAATTTGGAGCTCACCTGAGTTTCATGATGTTGCAGTACAGGTTCTCCTATGTCCTGAGTCTTCGCTGACCTAGACAGGCTAGGGCTGAAATGTTGGCTGGCCTTGTGGCTCTTCTATTTCTCCAACTCTGACTTGTGATCTTAGATTGTTAACCATCCAGAAGAAAAGCTGATTAGTATCCTGCAGCATATGCCATTCACTTTGCCTTATCTGACTCAATTGATTTTACTTGTTGTACGTTTCCTTTTGAAGTTTTTCTTTAGAAAATTAAATCATTTATTTATTTATTTATTTATTTATTTATTTATCTGGTACAAGGTCTTGCTCTGCAACTCAAACCCATAGTGATCTTCATGTCTCAGCCTCCCCAGCTCTGTAATTCCAGGCAGATAAACCATTTTCATTACACCACACCCAGTTCTGGTGGCCAGCAGGGTGCACCCAGGATTCCTGGGCCTGCACGCCATGTGGTCTGAGGGTTCTAACTCTGTTCTTTGTGCTTGCCAGGGAAACACTCAGACCACTGAGCCATCTCCTTAGCCCAATATCAAAGTTTTGATGAAAACAAATCAATTTCTTAATTTTCGCATTATTTTAACCAAAATAAAGCTGCATGAACAAAATACAGTATATTATGCAAATAAAGTTTTCATATTTTACTATGTGTTTATGGCAATATTGAATAAGGCATTTTGCTTAAAAATTACTTTTATATAACTGCATTTTAAAAAACAGAAAAACATTTTGTGAACGAGGATTTTAAATAACAAAAATGAATAGGAATTTAAGCCCCCTTGAGTTTCCCAAACTTGTTTTTCTATGACAGAAAACTTCTTTGTGGACCATGAATTGAAGTATAAATTTAACAGAATTGGTTGATATATAAAGTTCCCAAGTTCTGGAAAAACTCAGGAATACCATTGAATTTTTCCTATTGTTAAAATAGGAAAAGCATCTATATGAATGAACAATGAAAGAGGAAAATTCAAATAGTTTAGAAAAACATCCCATTCTTAATGAAAAACAAAGTTAATCAAAATTAAAATGGAATATGAAATTCTAACGAGAAAAAGTATTAGTTCTCCTTATTTTGCTTTCATAATATTTATAAGCAAAGTTGCATAAATTTTATACATATATAGGGCCAACCAGATAGCTCGGCAGACCCAAGCACCTGCTCATGCAGAGCCAGGGTTCGATCCCCTGCATGCCATGCCGGCCCCACCCATGAGGCATGCTGAGGCAGAGACTGAGTCTGGGTGTGGTGAAACACACCAGTAATCCCAGTGCATGGGAGGCTGAAAACAGGAGAATCACTGCTCTACCTAGTGAGTCCCTGTAAACCCTGTAATAAATACAATAATAATGATAACGATAATAATAAATTATATACAATAAATTTGTATGTGTATAATAAATTATATATATATAATTTCATATATATGTGAAAGTAAGTATTAATGAAAAGAGCTGCACTCTGCCTCAATGTAAAAGGATGAAAATATAGGGCATGAACTGCTATTATAGATGTTTCAACTGTTTTGAGGGTTCTTTTTGCTTAATTATATCTTGAAAATTTTGTGTTGTCTTGGTAGTAAAAATGCATCTGAGAAGTCCAAATGAGTACACCAACAAAGACAGACAGACAGACAGACAGATTCAATGAATAAATATTGACACTGAATGAAACATAAATTGATCTGGTGGAAAGCAGTATGTGTAACACTATCTAAAACTGTTTGGTTTGGAACATGTTAAGATAGGTCTCTTTAGATATAATAATTATGTCAGTGAGGGATATGTTTTTGGATTGAATGACAACAAAATAATCCAGAACTTTGAGCTGAAATGGGAAAATATGGGATGTGCCTTCCAAGGGAGACCCACAATATTTGGCTTGTACCCGTGTTTGTAGAGATGATACCTGGATCGCTAGTAAAGGCATGACTGCTGAGTCCTTTTGAAATAACGGAATCAGCCTTTGGCAAATTAAAATTTTTAGGCTTAAAGACCTTTAGGGGCATTCAGGTAAATGCAGCATAGAGTTTGTAATTAGTCTGACATTTCTACACAAAATTAACTTGCAGATTCAAATAGTTGATTTACATACATAAATATCATCATGCACTGACAATTCATAATATTCTTTTGGAAACTGTAACTCCATTACAAGTCACCCTCGGGTAGGTATCAATTCTCTTTGTGGCCACACACCCGTATGCATGCACTGGTGATATTCAGAATGTATTTACTTAATCACTGAAAATGCTTCTAAGCACTGGAGTTTCTTGCCTCGTAGGCTTATATGGCTTTAAGAACAAACAGAAAATTTAATAAACTACTTTTACATTGCAGATACCTTTTATATTTCTTAATATATTTTTATTTATTCACAAAATGCATTCTCTTTGATATATTTTGCGGTAGATCTTTTAAAATCTGGCTTTTGGGAACTCATTTGTAGATGAACGTAGGGAAATTATTTATACAACTGAAGATAAAGAATCAAACACAAATTATTATTGAAATGTTTACGTTAATTTTAATTAATTACTTGCAGGGGACATACTCTTCTATATATTACAGAGCAACTGTATGACATTATTGCAGTCATAATTCCATGTACCTTTTATTAAAGTTAAAAAATGTAGATTAAAACGTCTTACCTAAAAAAAAATCAAATAAGTCAGGGTAGGAAGAGAAGAAGCGATCATATTTTAAAACATTTTAAAAGGCCTAACTCATATGGTTGGTTTGGTGGAATTATATGCTACCAATTATATTTTTAAAAGACATGGATCTCTTTAAAGAGCTATTGTGTATAACCATTTATTTTCCATTATTTTAAGAAAGTGTCGCCTAAATTGGGCTATTTTTGTACTGTAAAATGTTTAAATTGAATAGATTTAATTCTAGGTCCAGTCAAATGTGTGGTTGTCAAGCATTTAATACTGAAACACATTGCCTTAAGAAATGTTGCTTTAGAGCTGTTTGCCTTTTAAATTCTAGCAGTCTGCGTATCTATTTGTCTAGCCGTCATCAAGGAGACTATTGTAGCTTGGGGCATCGGTATGAAGATGCATAAGCACTGCATCATGTCACATCCTCAAGTAAGAATTACTACCTTTCTTGCCTCAGTTCCCAACTGTATTATGTCACCAAATCACATCACAGTGTAATCAAAGATGAATAAAATTTTTTTTTCTTTTCTTTAAATGCTTTTTCTGTCAATTACAATCAAAGGACATGATTTCAGGTCTGTCAGTTTGTGGGGCTCTTTCCTCCTGATGACTAAAGCTGTAATCTGTTAAATATAAAATGAATCAGAAAAGTCTTAGAATGATTTTGCTATTAGGAGGAATAATGTTTTTTTTTTTTTCCTTTTCCCACAGGGGACAATAAGTAATTGGTCTTTAAAGAATGAAATCAAAGATTTCTGTTTTACACATCTCCTTTGGTTTTCATCCTTTTATGCCCCACTCTTTCTGTCTTGATGTTAAATCTGCAGTTGTAGCCCTGATTTGTTTTTCTGAGAAAATATCCATAACTATAATCAAAACTTCATAATCCTCTGTAAATATTTTATTAGCCTTTTGTCTTATATATCCAAATCGCCCTTGTCATATTACTATCAATTAGGCATCCTGTAATATTAGCAGTAATTCTACAACTCTGACTTCTAGACAGGTTTCTGGCTTGATTACGTTATTAACCATAATCAAAAAAACATTTCCCCAGAATGATTTTAGCTTGGTAGTTGGGATTGCTTTCTTTGATCTTCTCAGCGTTATTTTATGATAGGTTGCTCCTCATTTACACTACAAATGCTGGCAAAAATGAAAGTGGTATCTCTGCTAGCAATGCCTGATAAAATAAAATAACTGGTCTAGCAGTTTCTGCCAGCTGCTTTCATCGATGAAAATCAGGTTGTTTATAATGGGGGAGGCTGTAAATGTTTGCCATGGTGAGAAGCTTTGTATACTCTATCAGGAGCTTCTACCTTTTTCTCAATTACATTCTTCTTATGTTTACTTTTAACATTAATTTAAGAACATGTTTATGAATAAAAACATTTTCCTTGTGTGTCACACTAAATCATTCTTAAGGGATAATGTGCAAAATTGCTCTTAGTAACTGCTGATGCCAATGTATTATCCACAGACTTTCTCATAAATCTTCCTTTTCTCATAGTATTATTTCTCATTAGAGAGAGAAGCACATAACTAGTCATGTTGTCTTATTAGGGATGGTTCTATTTGTTACAATGGGAGAGAAGGAATTACAGACACTTGTTAGCCAGCGTGCTTCGGTCATTTAGCACAAACATGCGCACACACGTGCAGAAATACCAGTCTGAGAAAAAAAGTATCCAATCAAATACTGCATATCACCCAATGTTACATGTAAACAGTAAGCAACACATGTCATTCCATCTATCACTCAAAACCATGTTTCATGCTCAGACAAATAGAGTCAAGTTTCTTGGAAGTATTTTGATTAACTGGTAAAATATTGTACCTGTGTGACACAAGAAACCTCTAAAGGAAGAACTGACAAGACAGAGTGACACTTGCGATTTCTATCAGAGTATGTGTGATTTTGAATGTAAGCTCACAGCAGTTTAGTTCCCATGCATACACATCTCTGAAGGACACTGAGCATCAGATTTCTGTTAGCAACCCCAATAATTTCTAAAGCTGAAGAAATCATGCAGCATCAAAGCAACAACAACCTTGTGTGACATTTGGTAAAACTTTGCTCTTGTTTCACAAATGAAAACCAAAGAGCTAACATGTCTATTAACAAAGCAAAGAAAAAGGGCCGTTCAGACAGCTCAGCAGACTAAAGTGCCTGTTCAGGCAGAGGGCAGCTCTCAGGGGTCGATCTCCAGCATGCCATGCCAGCCCCTCCCCCAGGATGCCCTGAGATAGCGATTGAGACCGGGTGTGGTGGTGCGCCCCTGTAACCCCAGCACTTGGGAGGCTGAAAACAGAAGAATCACTGAAGTTCGAACTACATAGCGAGATCCTGCAGACCCTATAGACCCTGTAGCAAATACATTAAAAAAAAGAAAAAAAAAAAAAAGGCAAAGAAAGCTGTTCCTACACAGACCTAGAATCAAGTACATTCTGAAACACATTGTCTGTATGAAAAGTGTAGCATTAAGCTTCCCATTTTAATAAAAATCCCTGCAAAATTGACAATTTTAATAAATATTAAATACATAATTAATAACAAAATATGAGATGTCCTTTTTTTGTGGTACCAGAGATCGAATTCAGGACCTTGCACTTGCTAGGCAGGTGCTTATGCCAATGAGTTATCTTCCTGGCGTTGGATGTTATTCTTGACCACAAAATGTTTCATGTAGGTCTAAAATCTCTTTATGTGCTAATTCAAACTAATTTTCTTCTCTCAACTCACTGTCACCCCACCCACTAAGACAAAACCATCATCAGAATAATTTATTCCCTCAGAAATTGTTTTCCAGGTTCATATTAAAATACATCTACTCAGTGAAAGAGAGCTTAACTATTTAGGAGCAAATCTGAATGAGATCTCTGACTCAGTGGACTGAGGGTTGAAGTCATGTTTAAGTCAGATTGCCAACCAACAAACACACCATGAGGGCAGGATGACTTATAGACAATGTTGAAAACAAAGATAGTCTCTACACTTGTGTACTAGCTTTTCTTTTTACAATACTAGATTCATATCTTTTTAATACTTTCTAGATTTTAAACATGTCATTTAAATTCTCTTAGAATCACTACCCTTGTCTGTATATAATGGTGGTACTGTCTATCCCACTGTTTCTTAAAGGACTACATCAAATTATATCCCCAGTTCATGCTAATCATAATACCACTTATGATATTTTATTCTAATTGCATTCCTTTCCTATGAAAATGTTGGTTACTTGAGAGACCATGAGACAATATACTGTTCAATTTTTATTCCTCTTCATTTAGTCCCTGTAATATACTGCAGACAGTTGGAAACTTTTCAATAGTTTAGTGTCCAGATGAATGGAGGAACTAGTAAATGTGCACAAGAAAATAAAGGAGAAGCTAGCAAGTGACTTAACAAATTTAACTAATGTATAGATAGAAAGCCCTGAATATTACTTTACATTCTCTTTAAATGTTTTGTACAATTAATAGTTCCAAAATTTGTGTGCTTTACCTGTGTTTTCTGCATGACTTTTGCCGTAGCTGCTCACACATACCAGTGCACCCTAAACTTTCTTTCACCATCCAAAAAAAAATGATAGCTTTCCTTAGATTTGATTGGACATGGCAATTAGAGTGCTCAAGATCAGAAGTGAAGAAAGACAGGGTTCCACCCTGACCACCTCCACCTCACCACTCAATGAGCCCCAGAGGTGTCTTGTAACCCATTATGGCACCTGACTCACAAACAGGGAAAGAAGCTTAGAATACTCTCCTTTCCCTAATATTATCTAATTAAAATTAACTTAAATATTGTCATTTCAGTTAACTTTGTCTCACCTGTAGCATCTATAACATCACAGATTTTCTGAACTATTTCTTTTGTTTCTTAGTGGCAAACAATGACGAGCAGCTTTGAGAGTCTCCATGGCTTATACAACGTGCATGCATTTATTTCTTACTTGCCCTGAATGGCTAATGACATCTAGAAAGCAATTCGGAGCCTCTGCTCCAAGTTATACTCAGTAAAGATGAGTCATTCCATCGGTAATGTCACTGGCCTTGTGTCAGCAAGGCGTCAAGGTGAATCACATGTGAGTTATTAAAGAGCTCTGTCCTAAATTTCACCAGGTAATGCATGATTATGGCTATTAGAAACAAAGGTACAAATGAAGTCTCCCTGTGCAATTGCTATGTTGACAATGAACCCCAATGACTGTCCTTCATTTCCTTTCTGTTCATATAAGGTTAAGGTGATCATAACATAAGGGAGGACGCATAAATGACTATCCACCAGATAATAATAGAATGAATGTGTTATTAACTAGATATTCAGAACACAAGGATGTCATTTCTCGGTGGAGAAATGTTGGCGTAGCTTTGCAACAAAACCCCATGGCAACTGCTTCAACATCAACACAATACCTGGATTATTTTACTTTTTGGTCTTTTTTTTAATGTATTTAGTACAGGGTCTACAGGGTCTGCAGGGCCTCACTACACAAATAGGACTTGTAGTGATCCCATTTTTTCATCTCCCACGTGCTGGGATTACAAGCGCATGCCACCATGGCCAGCCTCGTTCCTGTTTACGTGTATCATTTGTGAACTGTGAATTAAATTTTAAAAATTCTAAGTTTTCTTTAAAGTAATTGGACATGAAAGCATACAATCTTTTTTTAAGCTACTATCACTGAGAAGGGAGCTTCAGCAAGCACAGGACTGCTGTCGTTCTACATAAAGCACTTTATTGAAGCACAGTGCATCTCTGTGTGCAGGCCCTTGGCAGACACACCACAGCCACAGCCACGTCACGTCATTGCTGCCCACATCACATAGTCAGCCAACTATCTCTAAGTCACCACCTACTGTAGATTAGAGCAATCCAACTAGTTAATCAGATGACAACACTGTTTAGGTAGGCAGTAAATGAACAGATGAAATAAAAATTCCCTTAGGAAAAACATTGCTATAAATAGAAATGCATCAAGGTGAAGTCTGCAAGCTTTAAAAATATATATTTAAATGGGAGTCTGTACAGTGTTAGACAGTAACGAAGTCTTCTGGATACTTCATAACAAAGTTGCTGTATTCGTGTCATACTACTTCCCTTTCTCATTTAACAGAAATCATGTAAAAATTGTACAATCTCTACTTCACATACAGTGTCTTCACTGACAGGTGACAGGTGGGTAAGCCCGTCTAGCAGGAATGTGTCCCTGTATTCCTAAATGACCTGTGTAACTTGATGACACACACTGATCCAAAAGAATATGGCCTAAATCTTCAATATGGCAACCAATTCCCACTTCACACACAAAGCAGACATGGAGCATGAAAACCTGATGGAACATGTATCCTCCAATCTGGTACATACAGCTAAACTAACAAAAATATTTCAAGCCACCCAATAATTATAAAAGCGTTACTTGCCATTGCATAATTATTTAATAAACCATATAAGATACAACTGTTCTTCAGTCACAGAGGCCCTCTTCATACCACACCATATGGCTAATGGCTTCCATCTCTCACCGCACCACACTGAGTATTCCTTCTCATACCGTATTGGCAGCAGACTCGGTTTGCAGATAATGTGTATGATACCCTTCCACTGATGTTTATTTTATGAGATGGTGGCATCTGCTTTTGGTGTTGATTCTAAAATGATAAACTACTATTTTTATACCCAAACAAGTAATTTACCTCAAGGTTAATTTTTCAAGCTGGATTTCACAACGTAATGTCTGTTAGCTTTTCCCCAGTTACAGCTCCAAACTTTGGCCTGTTGCATTTTGATCAATATTAGCAGTGGAATTCTACATTTCTTATAATATCATGGTACGTACAAAAAGTGAATTTAAATGATGTACTGGATTTCACTGTGGTGAACTGACTAGTAGATTTCTTTTCTGTACCTGGCTTAGGTTCACAGCAAGCTCAAGGAGTCTCATAATTTAGCCCCAGAATCTGTCTTCCACATCCAGGTTCCATGGGTGCCCCCGTGGACATCTCACAGTAGCTTCTAATGGATATTGGCACATGTTGGAATATTCCAGACATGTATATTCACCATATTGTTTTGTAAATAAAAACTAATTGAATAGTATATACTTTTGGTCTTATGGGTTTTCAAAACAGAAAAATATCAGATTGAAATCTTTTAAAAGTAATTTATTAATATAACTTTTAGACTGTTATATTAAGCAAATAGTTGGCTCCTTTACTCATACTCAGAAGCATCTAAGCTTTCTTTCTCCCTCAAGTTTCCAACCCAGATGTTTTGGCACTGACCTTAATTTTGAATATAATTTGAATGGAAGGAATGAAATCATCCCTTAGAATAAGCCTTGCCATTACTTCTGAGAAAAAAAGAATACAGAAAGTCATAATCACATGATTAGCATCTCACTTTGGATGGAAATAAAAAGAAATGTGAGAAAATAAATTTTATTTCACTTTGAATTTTTTGAAGATTTGGTCTCAATTTCATGTAAGGAAAACCTATTTCTGGTTGATAAATTTTCTGTTTCTAAACATGAAAAATGTTGCAAGTCAGTAAAAGAATGTTTACCCTCTTTTGTTTAATCAAATTTGTTGTTGGCAGAAATTAGCACGACTAGTGCTTAGCAGAAAATCAAGATGATTACTTCCAACATGCCCCAGCTTTGAAGAATTCAACATGCTCATTTTGTATTTCAGTCAACACAATTTTACAAAAATTTTGGTTTCAGCTCTGTTTTAAAGGTGAAGAGAATAAATGAATAAGTTTTCCTTGCTCAAAGAAGAGTCATTTAAGGAAGAAATAAATTTAAGAATTAATTTAGTTTGAAATGCATGATTCTTATTCACACACATTCAAATATAAAATGGTTAAATTAAATGAACAAAGGCTTCTCTGGTTAAAAAAAAAAAGCAAAAAATGAAAGGCTAGTCACTAGTTTCCTCAGTTATAGCAGAGAATTCTTATTTTTATTGCACTACATGTTTGTTGCATAAAATTTTGTATATTTAGGAGTTTATTTATAGTATATCCTAAAACTGCAATTGCCAAAAAATGAATAAATCTAGGTTCACTCCCAATTTGGAATCAATAATTAAGTTCTAAGCTATATTTTTTAATAAATAGAACAAAAAATCAATACTATTCAACTGTCCAATTTAGAAATTCAGTAATTTCTTTTCAAAATAACTCAATCTATGTTCAGATGTCTAATGTCCTGCATTTACAAAGCATATTATCTGTATTCTAGTAATTTTTTACCACATAACATGCTTTATTATATAGAACATGCTCTAACTGACTTGTGTGTGGGGAGCAGAGGTATAATTTATTAAGACTATGATCATGTATTTTATGATGTTTTACTGGTTTCTGTTTTACATTGGTATTAATCTACATATGGGTTATTATTTTTAGGTAGTCAATGATGAAAAACAATATACATATAGTTTGCCTTGATTAACTGTCTGATTTCTCCCTCATTTTTTCCTCAAAGAATAAAGAAAATATTTGCTTTATTTCTTTTGCCCTCTGTTATCAAGAAATAAACCTCTAAAGTCATGTAAGACATTTTTAAAAGGCTTGGATGATTTGTCACGAGGGATTATTATCTTGCTCTAATTTCTCTGCCTCACAGACACTAAAGATAAAATTTCTGCTCTGGCTACGACAGTGAATGAACTGAATTAACTACCATGAATCGCTGCCATTTCACTGGACTACTAAGGTCTGGCTCCTTGGCACCATATACTTGTATTATGACTGATCCTGCAGCGAAGTGGGGTGTGCGAGGGCAACAGGATGACCAGAGCAAATAAGTTGTTTCCATGCACCTAATGGTACCCTGGTGCCCAGGAAGGGTTAATTTACTTCACATGAATGAACAGTCTACTTCCAGACAGCAGTGTACCCATGCAGGCTCACCATAGGGTTGGCCCATTATTAAGAAGGCTTTCACCATAGTTCACTTGCAGAAAGGGTCCCGACTTCGTCACGGCATTTTCAGCGTCATCACTTTATGGTTTGATTCATTGATATCAAGATCTTTTCTCTTTTATCCAATATAGAAACAGTATTCATTTCCATGAGAAAATTTATGAGTTTATAACACAGGTACTTTGACATCACTGTGTATGGTTCCTTCTGATTCTTCTTCAAGGTTCCTCAGGCATTTCCAGTCAATGGCGCGTTGGAAAAGAATAGGTTCAAAATGCTAACGTCTCTGTTGAATACAGTACACACACAAAGAAAAACCATGGAGTTTTAATTGCTTGTTAATAAGTATTTTAACTGACCTACTCTAATTTGCTGTATTCTGTATTATGTTTTGCTTGTTTTACCTAGAGGCCATGCTATGATATTGCCTCAGTGAACCCAGGACAAGAAAATACAAAGCCCGAATGTGTATACGTTAAAACTGTTGGCACTTCTCTGACCTGTGACTTTTGTTCTTTTGAAAAAAATTAGGAAAATCAAGCTGGCAGAAAGAAAACATGTGTTTTGGTAGATTGTCTTAGATCTTTAAACACATAACCGTATTTTCACAATTATATAATTGATATATTTTGTTTCTACACTTTGACAATGTCATTCATATGTAAAGCCGTAATTTTTTATAATGTATTTCATGTATAATAATCTGCTGTTACTGTTGGAGCATGTTGTTGTTAGTGTTTTGGAGAAAATTATATTTTCTCAAGAGGAGAGACAAAAGTTAACAGGTTAATTCAGGTCAAAAAACATATTTTCAGGGGACTACCGGCTCAGGCCTCCATCCTGTCCCTCTCTCGGACAGGAGCTTTCTTTCCCCCAATAAATATATACTACTCACAAAAAACTATTTTCAATACTTTTAAACATTTTTGTCCAATGCAAATAAATAATTATATGATGGAGTACTGTACAGATAATGCACTATATTTGATATTACAGTATACTTGTTTTTGTACACTATCTCTGAGTTTGGCTATTGAAAACAGTCACTCTTTTGGATATGCAAGGAAAGAAATGGAGCAAATGCCTACTTTGTCTGAAGTGGGAATGTGAGAATAAAAAACAGGAGGTCTGACAATAAATTAATAAAATGAATTTCTTCATGTGGTTCATAAACTACTAGCTCTAAAGTCAGTTCCCTGAATGAGGTTTCAAGACTGCTCTGAGAAATGGCAACACTACAGAAATCAGCACATCACTTCTTAACTCCAGTGTTAAAAGGTGCAGAACACACTTGAGCATTGACATCTCTGTTCACACGAGCAGACAGAACCTCTTACACACCACACCTAATTAAATTCTCTGGTGCTTAATCTGTTTGCAACTCTATTATAAAATTATTTAAAATCTTTGAGAAATCTCTAAAGCTCCAAGTGATTTTGTACAGTTATTCACATTGTTCATGGCATGTGATACACTAGTAAGGTTTCACAAGGGAATATACTTGTTTTCTTTATGTAACCTGAATGTCAGGAGTGTGAATAATTATTTTCTGTAAAGCATTTTGAGTAACTGAAGAAGTAAATGTAATGAAATTCAATGAGAAGTATCAACAGATCAAAAAGAATCCTAGTATGCACAAATCTCCAAAAAGAAAGCTACAGATGAAGAAAAAGAAAGTATCATGTTTTCTCCTGATTGCTATTTATGTTCTCAAGTGACTTCAAATAGATTTTATATTAAAATTCAAAATATATTTCCCTAGCTTCTTTGAATTTCAAGAGCAAAACCCTAAACATTAATTGATAGCAATTTAAGTTTGGAAGAGGCATGTTTTGCACTTTTTATAATAGGCAGAGGATGGGTCTCACTCAATGGTTTTTGACATTTGATAATAATTGCTTTATCAAATTGCTCTTCACCTGAAATTAAATCTTTCTTCCAAGACTTTTTTACATTAATTGCTTATAGTCACATGACATGTTATCTATTTAATGTAAAAAGGTTAGTTTATAAACCAGAATTAAAAAAATAAACATCTTGCTAATCCTTAATCGCAAAAAAGAATCTTTCTTAGGAATAGCCCATATCACTTAAGGACAAATATTCACATGTCTATGCCTATATGTTGGATATATCATGTCAGTGAAGAAAACAGCATTACAAACTACAAACTTGTTAGGAAAACTCAGAATCAGAAAGGTGAATAACTCAGTATCCCACAATGGTGAAGTGCTAGAATGAAAACCCAGAATTAGGAAAACACTATAATAAAATGTAGTCTGTCCTTTGCAAGAGCTACTCAAAGTTATCAAACTCCAAAGTATTCTCTCTGGAAAGAAATGATTCTTAGGGTTATTTGATAATTCTTGACCAATCTACTGATCACAGGATAATTTTTGACCACTGCCATACAGACCTACGCCCTAAGGGGTTCTCTAAACAATCCCGGAGTGGACAGTACAACTGTAGAATGTCATGGTACTAAAGAGGAAGAAGGGAGCAGAAATTCAGCCCATGTTCAATATGATGCTTAATTGTGTACATCTGTATGGGTGGGCTGTGGTGTCCAATTATTAGGAAATTCTTCTGGGTGCTTAGGAACACTACTTTTTATCTGAGTTTAGCATTTGAATTTGAGGACATTCTTTAAAGCAGAATACCTTTCATAATGTGAGTAGATCCTTCTCAATGCTGGAAACTCATAGAACAAAAGATAGAAATTCTATCAAAATGCTGAAAGTTTTCCCTGAGCTACAAAATAAGACCTTGTACCAAATACATTAGAAAAATAATAATAAAATGTAACTATTATGTAAATGTTTATTATAGTTTATTGTTAGGGAATAATAAAATCTTTGGGCATGTAAAGCACAGATGCAATCTTTAAATTTTTTTCTCCCACAGTTGATGGAATAATCATCTGCAGAACATACATATATAGAAAATTGACTGTGTGTGGGGGGGTTTCTTCTTTGCTTGTTTGTTTTGTTTTTGTATTTAGGATAGGGTCTACAGGATCTCACTGTGAAGATCACTCCTAGTGTTCCTCCTGTTTACAGCCTTCCAAGTACTGGGATTTTAGGTCTGTGCCACAACACCCAGTCTTGGGGGTGGGGCTGGCACAGCAGACCTGGGGATCGAACACCCGGCCCCTGCATCTGCCTAAGCAGGCGCTTTAATCCGCTGAGTTATTTGGCCAGCTCCGATTGTATGTATGTGCATAAAAGTTTACACATCCTGTTGATCTCATTGTCCTTCAGAATGCTGACTTTCATAGATAGCACAGACATTTTTCTGCAACATTCATAAGGCATTTATATCAACTAACGAAAGTCTGGTCTCTCTTCCAATACCACTTATTTTTCACCCCATCGTGAGTTCAAGCTTCAGTCATTACTTAGGATGGATTTTTGAAGTATTACACAAAACTTGAATCGTATCTTTGAAAAATGCACAAGAACTTACAGAAAAATTTTTGACAACTCGATTGTGAAAGAAAAACTTGACGGTGCCATCAAGCGGTAAATTCGCCATAGGTTCCAATTTTCTCTTCTATTCTTTCATTTTGACTAATGGGCTCCCCAACTTCTTCTGAACTTGTCATGTCTCTTTAACAATTACTTGTCTCCTAAAGCTCTGACTCCCCTACAACCTCTAGATAGATGTGTGTGTTTGTTGTTCTATCTTGGACTGTATCATAACTCTTAAGACCTCAGTTATTCCATCTCAAAAGGAAGGTCATAATCCCTTCCCTTGGTAATGTTGGGCTTCTAGGAACTGCAGAATTTGATATGTATACATTTACTAATTCATATTACTCTAGCACACATTCTGTGATTATTTCCCAATAAATTATTCATATTACTCTCTCATTAACTGAGGCATGCTACCATCCCATAAAAAATAAAATTTCAGTTAGTAATAGGGATATTCTAAGTTGTATTTTGGATGATTTTTGTAGCATATTTTATATATATATATATATATATATATATATATATATATATATACATATATACATATATATTCAGTTTAAATAATGCATGTCAGAATATTTCAACCCAATAAAAATTCGGTAGTTATATGATTCTGATTAGCATAATGACAAACAAGGGCCTCATGGCCATTGTTGTGATAAAATTGTTTATGAACTACCTCAAGATAAAAGACCACATGTTATGGTATGTTATAGCATAAGACAGGCTGAAATATTCTAGATATCTTTAGCCAAAAATGTAGTAAATTTCAGCAAAGAAATGAAACACATGAGCATTAGGTAACTTTCTGGATTAAAAATCATAAGTGACAACACAAAAGCTTTGCTCATCTGCTTCGAAGTAGCCCACCATTGAAGAAGACAGCAGAAAACAGACCTGGTGAGTCTTGCCACATCCTCACCACTATCTCTGAGGCTTCGCTAACTACAACAGCACCTGAGCCTTGCCTAAGTACAACAGCACCCCTTTCACCATGGGAAAGGCCACAGTGAAACCCACAGAGTGAGAGCTTTGGTGAGCTTTCCACATCCCCACTGTCATGGGAGCTGTGCTGAACTATGCTCAGCCCCACTCAATCACTTCTGAGTCTAGGTGAACACTGAGAGTTTCAAAAATGTCAAAATTAAGGAGCCAAGGACAGTATAAGACCTCCAGTGCATGCAGAACAAATCAAGGAATCAAAGATAAGGAAGCCATACACCTGAAATTAATGAAACCATACTAACTGAAATAAAGAAACAACTTAATCAGGCTATAGGAGAAATCAAGTCATAATCACTCAACTAAAAAGAATGGCAACAATCACAAAAGAATTGCTAAGCATATCTTTAAAAAGTCATAGAAAACAATAAATAGAGAATAGAAAAATGATGGAAACATTGAATGAAGACTACAGGAAAGAATTAGAATGCATGAAACAGATACAATCAGATATCCATGACATTAACAATTTTATAAAAATCTGGCAAAACTATTTGAACAAAAGTACAGACAGACTCTTAGACCTTGATGACAGCATTGCAGATACTGAATGTGAAAGGAAAGATCACTTAAAAATAATAACGAATCTGAGAATAACAATTGGTTAGCTATAAGATAATGCAAAGAAAAAATTATAAAACTAATAGGTATCAATGAAAGCAGCAGTCAGTACACATGACAAAAAATACTTGCAGAAGTAGAATCAGAGGAGATCGCCAGGCTGCCAGATCCTGAAGTGACACAGAGCACAGACCCTCTCGTGGAATCCCTCAGCAGAGCTCCCTGCAAAGAGTCTAGAGGCAAGACCTACCCAGCTGATTCAGGAACAGAACATCTTGCCAGAGTAACAAAAAGGGTTTACCTGCAAGGCTGTAGCACAAAAAAGTGGAGCACAGCAGCCAGACCAAAGCTATATCCACCTGGACGAATCTGACCTTCAAAGATCTATACCTGGTGCTAAGGTAATAACTCCATCTAAGCTCCACACCAAACATCAAAAATCAGTGGCACACAAAATAGAAAAGAGAAGGAACAAAAAGCAGTCTCAGGCCCCAAGTCCACCCAGTACAAATGCAGAAAACACTAGCATAGAGGAAATTGGAAATCACACACCTGAAATCTGTGAAATAATAGCATTGGAAGTAAAGAAACAACTGCAGAAAGGCATAGAAGAGATCAGATCAGAAATAATTTCTGAAGTAAAATGTAGCGATAACTTTAATCAAGTACTAAATGCTTTTAAACAATACACAGATACAATATAGAGCAGAATATAAAAATAATGGAACTCCTGAATAAGCAATATAGGAAAGAAATAAAATGTATGAAACAGATCCAAAGTGATATACAGGAAATTAAAATCTCAATCACAACCTGGAAAATCCATTTGAGTGAAAGTGAAAATAGACTTTCTGACCTTAAAAATACCATTGCAGCTAGTGAAAAAGTAAGCAAAGATCTCTTAAAAACAAATACAATGCAGGAAAAAATAATTAAACACCTGCAAAATGATGCAAAAATAAACAATGTGAGACTAATAGGCATCAATGAGAAGGAAGGAGTCCTTCTCATTAATAAAATGATATAAAAAGAATATGGGCAAAAGTAATAGCAGAAAACTTCACAAATATGGGGCAAGAATCTGCTATTCAGTAATCAAAGCATATAGAACTCCAAATAACACCAAATTAAAACCAGTTAAATCCAATTAAAACCAGTTCCGGGCATACAATAATCAAGATCCCAGAAATCCAGCACAGGAACAATATACTAAAACCACGAAAGAAAACAATCAGATCATATTTAAAGGAATGCCCTTCATAATAATGGCAGATTTCTCTTCGAAAACCTTCAAGTCAAGAAGCGCATGGAATAATGTACTTCACGTCTTGCAAGAAAACAAATTTCAATCCACACTGATATATCCTGCAAAACTCTCTTTCAGGTATTCTGGAGAAGTAAAACACTTCCATGACAAAGAATAAATAAAGAATTTCATGACGACAAAGCCAAGCCTACACAGACTACTAAGTGATGCTCTAGAGAGGGAGCAAAATGATCACAACCTCATGAGCAAGAATGGAAAGAACCTGCCAAATAGGGCAAACAAACACAAGAGAAAAAGAGGTATACAATAGTAGTCCTTCAGTTACTCTTTTGTAAACAGCAGAAAAATATTTCCATAAGCACACTCTACACCCTGGACTTCTCTTACACCCTATGGGTCAAGATTCCGTATGGGACTACAGGGTGGCTTTCAAGGAAAAAGCTGTAGCTCTGTCCCACAAGTGACACCTGGCCAGCAGGAAGTGTCATGGTCATTATCCTTGTCCACAACACACTGGAACTTTGTGCGATAACCTCTCCCAAAACAGTCATAAGTGATGGTCATTTATTAGTCATTCCAGCATTTATCTTATGTTTTATTCTTAGTAATTTTCTACCATCATGAAAACATTTTCCTAGTTCAAATATTTTGAAACATTTAATTTTTAATTAATTAATATTTAATTTTCCAAATGATGTTTAATCTTAATTTTTATTTTAAGATTTACACTACATCTTTTTTATTTTTATTTATTTTTTATTTTATTGAAGTACAAATATCAATCAGACAGTTTTAAGACACCTTAACAAGACAGATTCGATAATTTAATACATTGCAAACTGTTTCATAATGTTTTGGTATCACACAAGGTGCATACATGATATTATATTTACAGACATTATAGCAGATGTCTCTTATCAGTAAATTA
>PVKA01040558.1:0-18680 GCA_004027165.1 Ctenomys sociabilis | reverse complement strand
CCTGTTAATGACTTTTATCTTTACATATAAATCATCAAACTTTAAAAAAAAAAAAAAAAAGGGTCTGGGAGATGGCTCAGTTGGAATAAGCGCTTCCCTGGCAAGCGCAAGAGCCTGAGTTTAATCCCTGGTTCCGCAAAAAAAAAAAAAAAAAAAACAAAGAAATCTGATCCTGAATTTGAACAGAATAGCACCTGTTAGCTTTCAGACTTACCAAGGTATACTCATAAACCAGTCCTGCATGTCCCAAACAGTCAGGAGTTAGCTCATCCAAGGAATTGAGGGCTACCCCACCACAAGCAAGAGTCAGCCTGAAATATCAGAAAGTTTTTAAGGGAGCCACATAACATTATCAATTACATTCAAGACAGAGCTATGCATGAAATTACATTAAGTGTATCAACCTATGCCTTTCAATCCTCAGCACCATGAAATACGTGAATGAATGTGCAAAAATTATGTAAGTGGAGAAAAGAATCTTATTTCACTTCCAATATCTAAGCTTGACATACCTCTCCATGTTTCTCCTCTTAGCTCGACGCAGAGCTACGATGCCTTCTTTTGCAAGAGCATCCAAGGAGAAGGGATCAATCCCCTAAAACAAAATTAAGAATTTAGTACCTTTCACCCTAAAAAAATAATGCAGCAGATAATTTCAATTACAAATTTTTCACTCACCTTTTGATTAATAACAACAAATCCTCTATCTGAATCACCACAGACCTTCTTTTTCAGTTCTACTATTTTTTTAACTCTATCTTCAATGAATTTCCTTTCGGCTTTTACTAGCTTTTCTCTCTCTTCTGCACTCTTGTAGAAAAAGCCAGAATTCACTTCTCTATTAAAAAATGTTACAGAAAAGGGGAAAACTTTTTATTTTAAGCAGAAAACACCAGGCCTCAATACCAGAATATTCTTAGGACTGAGTTAAGTCTATAGAGTCCAGTTCTGCCCTTGTGCACATTCAGAGGTACCCAATTTATCCTGAACCGTATCAAGGCCACTGTCTTCACAGTGGGAAGGAGTCCGTAACAGAAGGATGTGCTCTGAAAAACAATTTCTCCTTCCATCCCTTCACTTCATCCTTCTTTTTTTTTGGCGGAACCAGAGATTGAACTCAGGCCCTTGCACTTGCCAGGCAAGCACTTATTCTATTGAGCCATCTCCCTGGCCCCTACCTTCACTCCCTCTTGAAAGGCCACAAACTTACGTTTTCTCGTATTCCAAGGAGACGTTGCACGTGAGGATGTACGCATTTTCCACTCTTTTTTTCATATCAGGGTGTCGTGCCCCATGGTCCAAAACAAGCCCCCTGATTAAGCTGTTAAAACATTTTTTTTTTTTTTGTAGAACCAAGGATCAAACTTAGGACCCGGCACTTGCCAGGCAGGTGCTCATGCTGCTCGGCTATTTCCCTAGCCCCAAAACAACAAAAAAAATTTTTTTGGCAGAACCAGGGATTGAACTCAGGCTCTTGTGCTTGCCATGGCAGCACTTATTCCACTGAGCCATCTCCCTGGCCCCCATCAGAATTTATTGTTGCTGATTTCCAGATGGGACTGAACACATACTACCAAAATTTAAACACTAAACTGAGATTGTACTAATAATTTTCACACCAATGAGTCTTATTTATCAGAACAAGACTTTTTCCAAGACAGCCAAAAAGGTCAACTGTGAGAAACACTTTGGAACACAAGATGGGCTGTTTACACAAATGCCAACTCTGTCTTTCAAAGAAAATTATGGAAGAATTTGGAATTGTGGGAGTCTAATGTCTGGGGATGTAGCTCTGCATAAGGGTTTTGGATTCAACTCCCCAATACTACAGTACTTAAAAAAAAAAAAATCTCTGCAAAGACAGTCTGAAGACTGTGGCTATTAAGCTGCCAAACTGTGGCTATTACTTTCTCTGAAAAAAAGGTTCTCATATAGGTAGAACAACTCACGTCTGTAAGGAGGAAGAGGTGGCTGAGGCAAGAGGATAAAAGCCTGGGCAACTTAGTACATTATCTCAAAAAAAGAAAAAACAGGGCCAAGGACGTAGCTAAATGAGAAGGGCTTGGACTGGATTCAACACCCAGGAGTTTACAAAAGAAAAAAAAAGTTTTAAATTAGACCTCGGAAATTAAAAAAAATTTTTTTTTAGCAAGACAGGGTCCTAGTACATGGCCCAGAACTCAAGGCAATGATACTGCCTCAGCCTCTCACATGGCAGGACTATGGGTTCGAGGCACCCACCATACTCTGTATCCAAAAATATTCCTAATTCCCCAACAGTCTCTTTATATTTTGCGTCCAAATATTTCAAGAAATATCAAAACATCAATGTTATTCATATTCTAACCATAAACACATTACCTACCTCATTTCAAAAGAAAATACTTCTAAAAACAGATATGACACCTAGCCAATATCCAACATAAAACACAAATTTACCCGCAGACAATGCTCAAACATGTATTTGCATATTGTTTCCTTGAGGGCGTGGCCCTGTCTGACTGCCTATAATATTTCTATCTACAGTTAGACCACTGAGCTATCTCACTTGCCCTGAAGAGGCAGATTTTATGGTTGTACATGACTGTAATCCCAGCACCGTGGGAGGCTGAGGCAGAATAGTGAGCTCCAGCCCAGCTTAGGAAATCTATTTTATGTATGTATATGGTGGTACCTGAGATCAAACTCAGGATCTTGCATTTGCCGGGCAAGCACTTATTCCACTGAGCAGTCTCCCCAGCCCCTGAAGAGGCAGATTTTATTCAAAGCAAAATATATACTATATGCTAAAAAAAACGGGAGGGAGAGGGGGAACCCACAAAGAATACTGATAGGTTCCAGCCTGAGTACAAGCTGCTAAATTATCATGGCCCGGATTTTGTCATAGGCAGCTGAAATATTATAGGCAGGAGCTGTGGAGATAGCTCAGTAGAATAAACACTTGTCTGGCAAGCGCAAAGCCCTGAGTTCAATCCCTGGTACTACAAAAACATGTATTATATACAGCTGGGTGTGGTGGTGCATAGCTTAACCTCAGCACACTCCAATCTCAAAATAAAGAAAAGCAATGTATTACGTATTCCAGAGTTAAGAGTGTGGCCCAGTGGTACAGACCCTGCTCAGCATATAAAAACCATAGGTTCAATACACACAATTAAGAAAAAAATGTATTTCATAGCATTCTTCACCCACCTTGTATCAGTTTCCGATTTATGCTTCATCTCCATGATCTCAACCATGAACAGGTCAATAGGTTCATCTTTTCTTCTAATGGCCAAAATGGAATCCACCACAGCCTACAATAGGGGGATAAGAAATTTCTTTTGTAAAAGTCAAAACATATGTTCTGCACAACTTTAAACATATTCTCTTCACTTGAAAATGGATCTTTTTTCTCAAGTAAACAAAATATACTAGAAATGAAAAGCTTAAATCATTTTTAAAGTTTCAATTTGCATTACCTCCCCAAATCAACATCCTCCCACTAATTAAAATACTGGTAACTATATTTAGAGTTCATTTTGTAAAGAGGAGCAACAGATTCCCAACACTAAGCGATGGTATGCTTAACACAATGTGAATGCTAGTCACCCTGGATCTGACCAGCACACATTATACATACACACATACTAAACACACAAGTACACAAACACACACCCCCATTTCCAAGATTGTTACCGGACATGTATCAGATTTAACACATACCTCTGTTAGGACATTTGCAAGCTCTGCATGAACTTTAGTATGCAGAGATGTTCTGGCCACGTCTGTAAGTATCTCCCTGTCCATCTCTCTGCTTACTTTGACTTGTTCCAAGAACTGCAGGGCCTTTTCCTTTGCAGTTTCAAAACCTTCAGTAATTATTCGGGGATGGAGACCCTACAGTCAACACACAGTTACAGAATCACTGCCCCTATAACCAGATGCAAATACAGCTCAGATACTGTGGATCACTCACAACACTTAATACAATGTAAACAATATGTGCTGCCTTTCTGAATACATTTAAAAGGAAAAAGTAGTCCTTTCAATGCAGAGGGAAAGAACAGACATTACTCTAGCACAGAGTCAAAGCCAAGGGAGCTACAAAGCACACTTGAATGTTTACTGTGCAAGCCACCAGATAATGCCAAAACCCCACCTGGGGTCCCAAACTGTTACACTCAATAGGAATATTTTATCTTTTTTATATGTAATCTGAAATTCACACTATTTACCATTAAAAATAAACAAATGGAAGACTAAGAATGCCTTTTCTTTTCTCCAAGAATTTTTGACAGTGGACTAATACTGCAGCTTGCTTTAACTCAGAACCATTACAGGCTTAAAAAGTTGCATAATTCTTAAATGTTCAGTTGATCTTTTCCCTATGCATATGCCTAGCCCTGACCTCTAGACCTCAACTAATCATACATGAAAAAGAACTTCATAAACTTTTTTCAGACCATGAAGCTTCTTAACCTATCTATAATCACAAAAACTTCAGTCAGGTTAGAACAAAGACACAGGTTCCTAGATTTAACATCTCATCTTTACATTCTACTGTGTGGCCTAGGCTACAATTAACACATCAATGTACACGAATAGCAGACACTTCCTATACACAATAGCATAGAAATAGGAGGATTATGTATACCTCAGAGATGTAGAGATCTGCCTGTTTCAGCAGCTCTCCAATAATCAGGACGTTGGAAGTAGTGCCATCACCAGTTATATCATCCTGGGCTGTTGCTACTTTTGCTATTAAAGAGGCTGTAGGGTGTTGAATTTGCTGAAAGGAAAAAGTATTATTTAAATAGGTGGGCATGATGGTGTCATCGGTGATTCTAGCACTCTGGGACTAACACAATCATGAGCTCCAGGCCAGCCTGGGCTATACAATAAGCTCAAGGCTGGCCTATTAGTGACCATATATAGTACAAATTTGATTGTATAAACCCTAGCTTAAAAATCAGTATGCCTTTAGTGATTTAAAATGTATTTCAGAGCTGAGCACAGTGTAAATCCCGACACTTGGGATGCTGAGGCAGGAGGATCTCTCAGTAGGTCTGAGGGCACCCTGGGCTCCATAGTGAGTTCAAGACTAGCCTGAACTATATACTGGATCCCAGACTCCAAAAAACAAAAAAACCCCAGTATCTTGAAATCTGTGAAGAGGCTCTTTAAATGTGAACTATTATTTTCATCTGTTCCTTTTTTTTTTTTGGCAGGGGAGGTCTTTTTGAGACAGGGTCTTGCAATTCAGGCTGGCTTGAGCTCACTTTGCAGCCTGGGTTTATCTCAAACTAGCAACAACTTTCCTGCCTCAGCCTCCTGAGTGCTGGGATTACAGGCATGCACCAGCACAGCCAGCACCACCTCTATTACTTTTTTTTTTTTTTGTAGAACCGGGGATTGAACTCAGGCTGTTGCGCTTGCCAGAGAAGCACTTATTCCACTGAGCCACCTCCCCGGCCCCACCTCTATTACTTTGATTTTTTAAAAAATCATAATTAATTCTTCTGCATACATATTTATGATGACCCAGAAAAGTTCTTGTAAAAAATTTACTTCTCTGATAACTTTACTAATCAGGAAACTTAAGGCTGAGTTAAGGTTTACAAAAGCTGACAAACTACCAAAACTATGACAAGTTCAGTGGTTTTGAGAATAAGCCAAGCACACCTTCTAAAACAAAAGCCCATTAGCCTTCCAAATAGCTTGGCACCGACCAAATAATTAAAAAGAAATGAAAGGAGGAAAGGCAGCAAATGCCTGTAATGTTCATACTTGGGAAGCTAAGGCAGATGTAAAGAGTTTAAAAAAAAAAAAGTCAAGAGTTCAAGGCCAGCCTGAATTAAGAATGAGAACTTGTCTCAAAAAACCAGAACAACAATAAAAAAACCAGAACAGGGCTGGGTGAGGTGGCACATGCTTGTAATCCCAGCACTTTGGAGGCTGAGGCAGGAGAATCCCCGCCAAGTTTGAGGCCAGCATGGGCTACAAAGTGAGTTCAAGGCCAGCCTGAACTGTATACAGACCCTGTCTCAAAAAGAAACCCCCCATGCTGTTCCAATACATAAATGCTACACCTCCTAAGTTAGCTACTCTTTATGGACATATATTATTAATACCCTAAATTTTATCCTCAACTCAAATCCAAAGTAAGTAATTCCTCTTTTGGATGGCAATTGCTAAGTTGTGGAAGTTCAGACATGAGTAAAATATATGTTATTCTCCTAATAACTTATTCTTGAACCCTAGTTCTTTAAGGAGACCTATTTCCCTGAAGAATTGCTATTTATTTTGTTGTGGTGCTGGGCATGGAATCCAGGATCTTCTACATGCTCGGGGAGTACTCCACTACTGAGCTACAGAGCCAGCCCCCGAATTGGTTTGTAAAACCCTACAAAAAAAATCCACCCGTAACCCCCTGGGGTAATTTCTGGGGCTATAGGTGATTAATCTTGGTAATTATGATCCTTCTGCTGGCTCTGCTTTTCACTGCTCATGTTTTTAGGGGCAGAATGGGCCCAGCTAGTTGGAACAGGCAGGGCTACTGCCCTCAAACTTGGGGTGGGTGAACTCGGTAACGCAGACTGCGAACAGCAAAACAGGAGGGCTCAAGGAAAGCCTGTTACACTCCAGGGCCCCTCATTATATTCCCCTGTACCATTACCCAGCAAGTAACTTTCCTATTCCTTCTACTGCCTAAGGTTACTTCGGAAGAAATCAACCAACAAATCTTTCTACCTGGAGAATGAACGTTAGAAATCTTTCCACAAATCAAGAAATTTAAGCCCCTTTCCATCTCCCACATCTAACCAGCCTCTCACCATTTCGTGAAGCAGCACATTGCCATCTTTAGTAAGCTTGATGTCTCCGGCGCCAGAAACGAGCCTGTTCAACGGATAGAAAAATGAAGTTGCTATGGGTCGTTTCATGCAGAAACCAAAGCTCTACCCCCATCGAAAGTGGCCTTTCCCTGATGGTGGGGAGCGGGGACCCTGGAGTTGGCCATCCCCACCTTTCTCCGGGGCGTCCCAAGAGCGCGTTGAGGGGGGCGCGCACGCGGGCTGCTCCGTTCCAGCGCCTGGCCGCCGGCGAAGGGTGGTGGCTGGGCCAGAAAGCTATGCCCGGTCAGCGGAGGCCGGAAGGGGCTGCAGCGGCGAGAGTGCGCGCCCCGACCCCCGCCCGCGGCGCCCCGCACCTCCCGCCGGCCCCGCCTTACATCTTCATGGTGCCTTTAGGCCCTAAGTTGGTCCTCAACACGTCCTGCAGGCCCCTCGCCGCGCTGATGTTGACCGCCAGCGCCGCCTGCGCGCGGGCCACCTCGGCCTTGGGGTTCAGGGTTTTCACAGCGGCCATCGCTGCCGCAGTGGAGCAAGAAGGGAAACTAACGTGGGGGTGCAAACGCCGGGCTCAGCGTGGCCGAGAGGCTCTATCCGGGTCTTCTGGAAAAGTCTGGCACGCACGGCCCGCCCCCGGCGTGAGCACGCCTCGCCGCCATTGGCCAGTGAATCTGACGCGCGTGCTCATTGGCTTGCGGCGGTGCGCCACCTGTAGTTGGGCGCCACTGAGTCTGGGAGGAGCTTGTTCCGCTGCAGTCTGGGCTCGTAGCGGTTCCTGAACCTCTGGTTACTGGACGCGGACGCGCTGCTGGCAGGAATCTCAGGATGTTTGCGGGGCCGGCGAGGCCAGGCGCCGAGGCGTGGCAGGGCTCTTCTAGACTGAGATCCCCGGCCACTTCGCGTAGGGCGTGGGACTTGTCTTTCCCCTCACCGGCTTGCCCACAATTTCCTTGCCTGGCTTTCTCTATCTCTTTTACTGGTTTTCTCGACCAAACGATACATGCTTGATGGCGTGCTGGGTTGAGTGGGGACACATGCGAATCTTATAAGTACTTTTCTCTAGGATCATTGTGTTTTATCAGTCTTGCCTTGTGGTCCTGGACAGGCTCAAACTAGCAATCCTCCTGCGTCAACCTCCTACGTGCTGGTATTATAGGCATGCACCACCATCGCATTGGTGTCTTTTTGAAAGGACTCTAGTTAAACTTTGATGTGCGGACCTGGTGAGTGGTAACGACATCATTGGCGCGGTTCTCGCCCCGTTTCCCAGGGAATAAAGTTGCCAGGGCTGTCCCTCAGATGGAAGGCTGTCTCACCTGCTCCCTCTACTGGACAGTGACGAGATTGTGGCTCTGTGTGATACTGTCACCAAGCACCTGGCACAGTCTGAGGACCGCCAAGATGTTATTATGTAGTCAAAGTATAAAAGAACTTCTGAGGCGTAAAAATGTCCACCTAACAAGTTATAAAATGGCAACAGGGCCGGCCAAATAGTCTGCGAGCGGGCGCAGGGGCCCGGGTTCGATTCCGAGGCCTGCTGCGCGGGGCCCCTTCCCAGAGCACGCTGAGGCAGCAATTGAGACTGGGCGTGGTGGTGCGCGCCTGTAATCCTAGCTCTTGGGAGGCTGTAAACAGGCACACCACTACGAGTCCGATCTAGTAGTGAGACCCTGAACACTGTAGACCCTTTCCTAAAAATAAAAAATAAATAAATAAAAAGCAACAGAGGGCGCTCGTTAAACCTCCAACCACTGAAAAAGTCTTACACAGCATGCAAAAGATTATTGGGAAAAAGCTGGGCGTGGTGGCGAATGCCTGTAATCCCAGCACTCGGGAGGCAGAGGCAGGAGGATTGTTGGTGAGTTCGAGACCAGTCTGAGCTACAAAGTGAGCTTAGGCCAGCCTGAACTGCAGTGAGACCCTGTCTCAAGAAGACAAAATAAATAAATAAATAAATAAAAAAGATTATTGGGAAAACAATCAAAACTCAGAATTGAAGGAAGTGCCAGAGCCAGTTACAAACAACAACAACAAAAAAAAAGGACCTCCAGTTCTCAACAGTAGGTATAAGAAGATTATTTTTTAAATGAAAAAGTTGATTTTTGTCTCCAAGAATTTTGTCACTGGTTCTTTGAACTTCTCAGTTCTCAGAATCCTTTTAGGGGACCACTGTAAGATGAATGGGGGTTGCAGCACTCCCGGCATGATGGCACACTTAGGTTTATTACTGCACAACAACAAAATGTGACAGTCGCCCGCCAAGTAGGGGTCATTTGTTTATTTCCCTCAGTCCAAGCTTAGATTCCCATGAACTGAAATGCCCTTCTCCCTTGAGTTACTTATGATTATAGTTGCAGGGACTATCCACCAAGGAAATATTTGGGCATTTTTTGACTTATCCACAGTCCTTTTGTGGAAAATAAAATCTATCAACCTGAGAATCATTGGAGAAAGTCCTCTTGCTTCTGGAACAGTACAAAAACTCACTATCACATATGTTTTCATGTACTCAGTCTAATAATGCTGGAATAAGATTTAATATAAGGCAGACATTGGACAGTGGGGCCAGAGTGATCCCACAACTTTATGTAGTGTTGTACTTGATTTTTTTTTTTTTCAGGGATTCTTACAGGGATAGAACTCAGGACCTTGCACTTGCTGGGCAGGCATTTATGCCACTGAGCTATCTCCCCAACCCAGCATTGTTGAATAAAAGAAAACTCAATTAACCTTTCTATATTCTATATTGGTGATGGTAAACCTTTTTTTTTTTTTTTTTTTTTTTTTTTTTTGCGGAACTGGGGATTGAACTTACGTCCTTGCCCTTGCAGGGAAGTGCTTATTCCACTGAGCCATCTCCCAGGCCCCCATGGCAAACCTTTGAGAGACAAGTGCCCAATCTCAAATCCAAAATCCACTTACCACAAAGTGCAAACGCTGCAATTAAACTTGAATACTGAGGTTTTAGTTTAACAAAAGCAAGTCACACATTAACATCTTCTGTCTTAAAAGAAAAACAGCATGCATGTCGTAGGTCTGCTGCCATTGCCTGTATCAGCCAAAAAAAATCTTCATACAGAAACTCTTTCAGATATGTCAGTAATTTCTAAGTGATTTCAGATGTGAGGATTGACATTTTAGTTGAAATACTTTTCTTCACTACCTTACCTATGTGAATATTTGCCCCTTTCTGAGTTTTGGCAGATGTTCTGAGAACTTCTTGCTGTTTGTCAAATAAATTCCACTTTAAATATTGCAGTTAGCTGTGTCCCTTAGGACAGTCCTCCTGCCTCAGTCTCCCAAGTAGCTGGGAAAATAAGCATGTGCCACCATATCTACTCATTAAATTCTCGCAAGAATCTTTTGAGGTTGGTAGGTCAGATATTATTAATCCAGTTGCACAAATGACTGCATAGGCAGAGAGGTTAAATTAGTAACTGAAGAAACCTGGCATGGTGATACATGCCTGTGATCCCAGTCCTGGGGAGGGTGAGGCAGGAAGATCACTACCAGTCCAAACTGCTTAGTGAGACCCTGTACCAGATAAATACATGAATAAAAGATTTTTTAAGGGCCAGGGAGATGGCTCAGTGAAATAAACACTTCTCTGGCAAGCTCAAGGGCCTGCGTTCAATCCCTGGTTCTGCAAAAAAAGAAAAAAAAAATTAAAGGATTAAATTACCAATTGAAGGTCACACTGTGATGTATTAGAAGAAGACAAAAACCTGGTTCCACCCTTGACTCTACTCTTGGTCTCAACCCCTGTATCCAAATACTGTGCTCCCTTGAGTGTTTTTCACTTTTAGATATCATCTCTGTTTCATTCCCATTTCCAGTACCAAATTCACACCCTTGTCTTACTTTCCTCATTTCTAGACAAAATACTCAACTCCCAAAGTTAAAGGGGGAGGGGTTTATTTAGCTCACAGTTTGTAGAGGGCTCAGTCCACAATAGACTGGCTCCAAGGCAGTGTGGCACAAGGCAGGAGGTAGCCATTCATGGTGGCAGATGCCAAAAGCAATGAAGCAGGAGCCGGGGGAGAAAGCTTCTCTCTGTCCTCTATATTACTGTATGCAGGCTTTCCACCACAGGGCAAGTATGGCGCTCACTCCCTCAGGCCCTGCAGTACACCATGCATGAATCAATGGTAAACTCGAGCTAGATTCAGCTGCCTCCAAAATCCCCACCCACACAACCACATGGGGTTTTGGGGGGACATCCAGGCACAAACCATAACGTTGCACCCCTCCCCCTAAAGGTTCAGGCACATTCCTTTATTCAAAATGCATTCAGTCCATCTCTTAAAGTTATCAAAGTCCTAACAGTTTCAGCATTGCTGAAAAGTCCAAGTCCAAAGTCTCTTCTGAGATTTAAGGCAAGCCCTTAGCTGTGAGCTCCCGTACAAATGAAAGAAAGTTAAACACTTCCAACATCCAGTGGCACAAGATAAACATTCTGATTCCAAAAGTTACAAACAAGGGAATACAAAGGAATGTGACCCAACAGGGTGAACATTAAGTCCTGTTGTTCCGTGTAGGACACCCCTGGCAATCTATGGCAAGTTGTGAGCTCCAGTGGGCTTGGGTGGCTGTGCCCCATGGCACTGCTGCTGGTTGCAGCTCCCCTGGCTTCTCTCTTGGGTTTGCTCCACTCCCTCTGTGCAGGAGGTCCAGTCTTGGCTTCTCCAAGCTTCTGTGGTCTCCACCGCACCTTTGGCTTCCCACTCACAGATACACACACTACCTCTCTGGGGCACACTGCCTGGCCTTCTGAAATTGGGGTGGAAGCCTTTCTAAACCCACAACTCTTTCATTCTGCGTCCTCTTAAAACCAGTGCCACACAGATGATGCCAAGGTCTGCTGCCAGCTCGAGCAGAAGCCAGTCTCTCAGCTGTAAGAATTGAGTGCCTGTGAGGCCACCCAAATAGCTCAGTTCAGGAAGATACGTAGAAGAGAAATAGCTGGATTGAGTGGAAGTTTTAGTTTTTTTTTTTTTTTTTTTTAATGTATTTAGTACAGGGTCTACCAGGTCTCACTACACAGATCATACTCATAGTGATCCTCTTATTTTCAGCCTCCTGAGCACTGGGATTACAGGTACATATCACCACACCCAGTCTCAACTGGGTCTCAGAGTGCCTGCTGGAGCGGGGGGTGGGGTGGGGGGGGCAGCATGGCACAGCCAGGATTGAACCATGGTCTGCATTTGTCTAAGCAGGCACTTTAATCTACTGAGCTATCTGGCTGGTCCTTATTTTTGTTTTTGAGACAGGGTCTCACTATGTAGTTTGGGTTGGCCTTGAACTTACTGAGTAGCCCAGGCTGGTCTCAAACTCATGGCAACTTCCTGCCTCAGCCTCCTGACTGCTGGAATTAGCCAAAAAAAAAAAAAAATCCTTCTCAACTAGGAGGCTTGTGTCTTAGCTCAGTTGTTTAAAGCACCTACTTAGGCAAGCCCATTCCAATACAGGGGACAGTGGTTTGATCCCCAGCTCCACATGCCACACCAGACCTGTCTTAAGGCAGCCTGAGACAGCACCCCCCAAAAACTGAACACTAACTACTGGAATTACAGGAATATGCCACCATGCCCCAGTCTAGTTTTTTTTTTTTTTTTTTTGAGACAGTGTCTCACTGTGCAGTTCAGGCTGGCCTTGAACTCACTATATAGCTCAGGTTGGCCTCAAACTCATAGCCATCTTTCTGCCTCATCCTTCTGAGCCCAGGGAATACAAGGAGATGCCAGCACACCAGATTGTTCTTTAAATATATTGCTATTAGTGTCTATTAATTTTACAAAATGTTGACCTTCAATGTGATGCCTGTAAATGCATTTTGATTGTATCCATCCCTCATGATGCTCTCGCCTTATGTTCCTGCTCCTCTTGTCTAATAATGGTCTCCCTTCTGATTGGCAAGGTGGGCCTGGTTCTTTTGAAGGGTGGACAGGTGGGGCTGGGGAGATGGCTCAGTAGAATAAGCACTTGCCTTGTAAGCTCAAGGGCCTGAGTCTGAGTTCAATCCCCGGTTCTGCCAATAAATAAATAAATAAAAATAAAAAATAAAGGGTGGAGAGGAATCTAGGAATGAGGAGACAATAAGGATAGGTGGAAGGAAAAAGGATGAAATGCAATATATGTATGTGCCAGCTGCTCCCAGATGCATGTATTTGATATGTATAAAAATATACTAATAAAAAAGAGAAAAAATGTCTCCCTCTTGTACATCAACTTTGTAAGAGTCCATATAATAGGGACAGTAGTAAGACTCGTCTTTTTAATTCTGGGCTATTTCACTTAACATGATGATCCTCAGGACCATCTTATTTTCCAACAAATGACACAACTTCATTTTGCTTTTTAGTAGAATAATCCTAATTACATATATATTTTTCCTAATTATATTGATACCATTTGAATTAGTGGGGGCTGGGAAGATAGCTCAGCAGCACGAGCACCTGCCTTACAAAGTGAGTTTGATTCCTGGTACCACAAAATAAACAAATAAATGAAAGTGAAAAAAATGCAGATAATCAAATCAGTACACCAAAAAAAAAAAAAAAAAAAAAAAAAGCCTTTTACTATTAGAATTAGTAATTGCCCTCATCAGTCTTACCCAAAGTAGTTGATGCTAATTTATTCATTTATTTACTTTTATGTACAGGGTCTACAGGGTCTCACTACATAGATCATTCTCATAGAGATCCTCCCATTTCCAGCCTCCCAAGCACTGAGATTATAGGCCTGCGCCACCATACCCAGTCTCAGCTGCTATCTCAGTGTGCCCTGGGGATGGGGCCAGCATTGTATTCCAGGGATTAAATCCTGGCCACTGAGTTCTGCCTAAGCAGGGCGTTAGTCTGCTCAGCTATCTGGCTGGCCCTGCTACTTGATTTTTAAAAACTTACCTTTTTAAAAGCTACTAAAGCTAGATGATGATGATGATTATTATTATTAAATTTGGCACAGGGTCTTGCTACACAGCTCAGACTTGTAGTGATCCTCCTGTCTCAGCCTCCCCAGTGCTGGGGTTATAGGCATATGCCACCATGCCCTATAACTGGACCTTCAGGGCATATGGTACAGGGGATTGAACTTGGGTCCTTGCACTTGCCAGGCAGGTACTTAGACTGCTGAGCTACCTCCCCAAACTTAGATATCTTTTTTCTTTTTTAACTTTTTGTTTAGACTTTAGAATCAGCTTGCCTCTCTACTTAAAACTGTTTTCGGTTGGTTTTTTTGAAAAAGGGTTTTACTATGTAGTCCAGGCTGTCTTGAACACACTATATAGCCCAGCATGGCTTGGAACTCAATGATCTTCCTGCCTCAGTCTCCAGTTTCCTGGGGTTACAGGCATGCACCAACACGACCAACTAATTTTATTTATTTATTTATTTATTTGTTTGCTTATTTATTTATTTTGTGTGCAGGGTCTCACTACGCAGCCCAGACTCATAGTGATCCTCCTGATTTCTGCCTTCCTAGTGCTGGGATTACAGGTGTGCACCCCACACCTGGACTCCACCACCTGGCTCAGCGCACCTGAAGGTGGGGCCGGCGCAGCATGCAGAACCAGGGATCAAACCCTGGCCCCTGTGCTTACCTAAGCAAGCGCTTAGTCGGCTGAGCTATACTGCCAGCCTTATTAATTTTAAATTATACTTCGAGTTTGGAGTTGTGAGACTCTAAAGATCAATTGTGAGAAATACTATATATATATATATATATATATATATATATATATATATATATATATATGTATAGTTTTAATTTAGTATTTATTCCTTTACTCAAACCTCAAACCTCTACAGTCAAAAATGTATGGGCCCTTTGCTCATTTTAATAAAAGTTCAGGTCTTGAAGGTTTTATGTTAACAAATGCTTTCTGAACATCAACTGACCCTTTTGAAGCCCCTATAGAAAGAAAAATCAATATTGGGAAAGTACCAATTATATTTGCAGCTAGATCTTTTTTCTTTTTATATTTGGTACAGGGTTTCACTACACAGCTCAGATCAGTAGTGACCCTCCTGTTTTCAGCCTCCCCAGCGCTGGGATTACAGCACGCCATCACGCCCAGTCTCAGTGGCCAGCCTGTGCTCGCCTAAGCAGGTGCTTAGACTGATCAATATCTCACTGCCCAACCCTTCACCTTTAAGTCAGCAAACCTAGAATTTGATACAGCAGTCTGAACTGGGATGAGAACACCAAAAGAGTGAAACCATGAACGTGCAGTGACATCAACTGATCTCAGGGCCAGTACTTTCCCCCTATGTAGCTATAGGGTTCAAAGTAGTCTCAGGTATTTACTGAATGGCCACTTTAGGAGTTTCCCACACTAGCATTTATTACACTACAAACATTAAATTTACCCAATGTTCCTTCAATATCCATGAACACAGTCTAAACGTCACTGCTGACTACTGTGCATAAAATACACAACTTTAGGCCAGTCTATGGAGTTAAATCAGGAGTTTGGACACTTTCTGAAGAATCAGTTGTACAGATGGGAATTCTGAATTTGAGAAAAGCTCGAACCTGTTCTACATATAATCATAACACAAGGTTATCTGATTTTAAGTTTGTATTTGCGAAACTTCAAATAACCAGCCACTTCAACCAGCCGAGTATTGCAACACTCCAATGAAGCTGAAGGTTTCAGTACATGGACCACACAGATTCATAGGACTAGTTTTAGTATTTCTCTTTTAAAGAATTTATTTTACACCTATTATATCACACAGCATGCTTCAAACACTGATATGTAACACCCTAATAAGATAAAGCAAAGAGAAAAAAGTGTATCTTATTAGAAACAAAGATACACCATCACTTACAGTCTTCAAACATTATTGTACTTTTAACTTCTATTTGACAAAGCATTCATAAATCAGTAGACTACTTAACAAATAACACCTTTTAGCAGATGGACTTTCCTAAATTGTTTATTGGGTTATGAATTTTATAAACATCACTTATATTATTAGCGGTGATGATGGAGCTGGAGAGTACTGCGCCTTCTCCAAGCTGCACGGTGAGAACCACCAACAGCGTGGTGGAACCTGTGGCCTTTTCCAAGGCCACGACTCTTGTGGCCTGCAGGTGTCAGCCCACGCATCCCCCTGTGCTTATGGACTGGTTTGGTGACCCTTTGGGTGTCAGGATTTCTTCTAGTGGCTTTGTAGAAGGGATCAATAAGAATGAACTAAAATAATCTGTATGTGGAATCTGCACCAATCCAGTAAGAATTTAGAACTCTCAGAGCCCCCCAGTGGTGTCCAGCTCACTCCCCAGCAACAGACTGAAGGCTCTGTGCAAACCTCAGCTGCTTAACGCCATGATGGACGGGCTTGCCGAAAGCTGCTCCCTTAGGAACTGGACATTTGCGGCCAGCGCGGAGCACGCGAATCCTGCATATGACCTACCCAGCTTGGCCTTGTATCCCAGTCTGCGAGCCTTGTCCAGCTGGTGGGGCGAGGAGCCGTGTGGAGCCAGCAGCAGACTCGCAGCAGAAAGAGTCACATCGGACTGCTTCTTCTGCCACAGCTCCGGGATGCACTTGTATGCATCCATATTGGCTTACCTGATGGGTGCCACCAGCCGAAAAGGAAGAAGGCTTTCTCCCACAATCCCTTTTGGGCTCCTCCAAGAAATACTATATTTAGTATCTTGAATGTTACAATTCATGTATATGTCTATTTACTTAGGTTTTTCGATTCTTTCACTGAGGTGAAATTTTCTCCAGATCTAACACATTTTATTAAATTTAAACCTAATATTCTCTTTTGTTGTCCTAGTAGTTCAGGGAATTGAATCCAGATATATCCCAAGTCACTTTTATTTTTATTTATTTTAGGCTGCTGAATTGCTCAGGCTGGTGAAGCTTGTGACGCACCCTGCCTTGGTTCCTCAGAGTGCTGGGATCACTGGCATGGGGTGAGGAAGTTAAGCGACAGAGGCTGAAAACAGGAGGAGCACTAGGCGTCTGAGTAGTGTAGCGAGACCCTGTACCTCTTTTTTTGCGGGGGGAGACTTTCTTTTGTACCAGGGATCAAACTGAGGACCTTGTGTTTGCCAGGGAGGCGCTTATGCCACTGAGCTATCTCCCTGCCCCCCTGCCCTTTTTTGAGACCTAGCCTTGCTGTGAGCCCAGGCTGGCCCTGAACTCTCCACAGTCCTCCTACCTCACTTCCTGAGTGCTGGGATGACAGGCATGGCCGCCATTTGTGACTTGGGGTACTGTCATCAAACAAGATAAATAGGATAAGGGGAGGATGGAAGGTAATGAGGAATGGTTATGGCCAATGTATGTTATATGCATGTTTCAATATTAAACGATAGCTAGGGAGATAGCTCAGTAGAAGAAGCACTTGTCTGGCAAGCACAAGGCCCTGAGTTCAATCTCCAGTACCTCAATAAATAAATAAATAAATAAATAAATAAATAAATAAATAAATAAATAAATAGAATTATGCTTTTTGATTTATACATTTTTGCTTTCAGTTTTGTCAATTCATATGTTAATATTCATCGCTTCCTTTTGCTTGCTTTGAGTTTATTTTTTTCTATCTTTTCTCAGTTGTCTTCAAGTTTGCTGATCAAGTATTGTAGTCTTCCATACTCCTACAAAATAAAAATATTATTTTCATTTCAGGTGCAGTAGTTTTCAGCTTCAAGTTTTCAATTTTTTCATTTTAAAAATTCTGCTGGGCGTGGTGGCGCATGCCTGTAATCCCAGCACTCGGGAGGCTGAGGCAGGAGGATTGTTGTGAGTTCGAGACCAGCCTGAGCTACCAAGTGAGCTTAAGGCCAGCCTGAACTGCATAGTGAGACCCTGTTTCAAAAAGACAAAAAAAAAAAAAAAAAAAAAAATTCCATACTTGGGGCTGGGGAGATGGCTCAATGGAATAAGCACTTCCCTGGCAAGCTCAAGGGCCTGAGTTCAATGTCTGCTTCTGAAAAAAAAAAAAAAAAGTCCATACTTAGTAGGTATGGTGACCTACACTTGTATTCCCAGCTAAATGGCAGGAGGATCACCAGTTCAAGGCTAGCCTGGGCATTTAGTGAGACCCTGTTTCAAAGAATAAAAAGGCCTGCACTTAGGGCTCAGTGGCAGAACACTGAGCTTACTGGTGCAAGGCCCTGCGTTGGATCCCTAGCATCACAAAGAAGCCCATTTCCCCTTGTGTCTCCATTGGAAAATCACTATGACTGTTTTCCTTTAAATCCTTCCAAGTTTCTAGAGCCGGGCATGGTGGCGCAGGCCTGTAATCCCAGCACTTGGGAGGCTGAGACAGGAGGATTGTTGTGAGTTCGAGACCAGCCTGAGCTAGAAAGTGAGTTTAAGGCCAGTCTGAACTGCATAGTGAGACTCTGTCTCAACAAAACCAAAAAAACAAAAAACAAACAAAAAAAATCCTTCCAAGTTTCTGATTCACAGCTTTATCACTCTGTGTGGTAGGTACAACATGGCCGTTATCTTTAGATCTTTGCCTATTGATTACCTCCCTTACTGTAGCGGTTCCATCTTCCTGTGTTTCTGTAAGTCCATCAATCTTTTGATTGTGTGTTAGACCATGAGGACAATCCATTTTAGGGACCTGGGCTCGCTATATCCTTTGAAGAATTTTCCCGTTTATTTTATCAGGAAGTGACCTTCCTGGCTGCTTGCCTTGTTCTGGGAGTACACTGGGAACATGCTTGGTTAGGGCTTGGTCCGTTTCAGCTTTCCCTTAGTCTTGGAGTAAATCCTTGCTCCAGGGGCACAATATTTATTCCTAAAGTGTGGTCCTCGCTTTTTTTTTTTTTTTTTTTTTTTTTTTTTTTTTTTTTTTTTTTTTTTTTTTTTTT
>PVKA01040557.1:0-18681 GCA_004027165.1 Ctenomys sociabilis | reverse complement strand
GTATTATACTTGCCTCCAGAAATGATTTTGGGAGGACTTTTTCTTTTTCGACTTCGTGGAAGAGTTTGTGGAGTGTGGGGATTATATCTTCTATAAATTTCTTGTAGAATTCAGCTGTGAATCCATCAGGCCCTGGACTTTTCTTTGTCGGTAGGCTTTTTATTACGTTTCGAATTTCGTTGGCTGTTATCGGCTTATTTAGAGTTGTAATACCTCCTTGATTCAGTTTTGCTAATTTGTACCTTTCGAGGAATCTGTCCATTTCTTCTGTGTCCTCTATTCTGTGAGCGTAAAGATCCTCGAAGTAACTATTAATAATCTTCTGAATTTCCAGTGGGTCTGTGGTGATTTCACCCTTTTCATTTCTTATCGCTTGCACTTGAATTTTCTTTTGCCTCTTTTTGATGAGGTTGGCAAGAGGCTTATCAACTTTATTTAGTTTTTCAAAGAACCAGCTTTTTGATTTGTGGATTCTTTGAACTGTTTTTTTTCATCTCAATTGAGTTAATTTCTGCTCTAATCTTTATGATTTCTTCCTGTCTTTGTGCTCTGGGTTTTGTTTGTTCTTCTTTTTCTAGTTGTCGGAGGTGCAACATTAAGGTGCTAATTTGTTCCCTTTCCATTTTCCTAATGTGTGAGTTTATAGCTATTATTTTCCCTCTAAGAACTGCTTTGATCGCATCCCATAAATTCCGGTAAGTTGTACTTGAATTTTCATTGAATTGTAGATATTGCTGAATTTCTTGTTGAATTTCTTCTACGACCCGTTGGTTGCTGAAATAATACAATTTAAATAATTGCAATTTTCTTTGTCTCCTTCCTACCTATCTTTTTTCTTTTATCCTACATCAGGATCTAGTTGTAGGAGAATTTTATATAGCCAGTGGAAAACAACTAAAGCTGTTGAGTTACTAATAAAAAGCTGTTGTTTACCATAGCAAGTTAAACCTTTATCTACCTTATGACCCTGACTTTACACAAATGATACGTGAATGTTCATAGCCCTGTCATAGCTTGTGTTTGGTTGTCCCCCCTAAATCCTCCTATGGTCATAGTTGGGCTTTTTCAGAGGTGGCTGAATCTAGAATTTGTGATTGATTCATAGTACAATAATAAGATTAAGGGTGGGTGATTACTAAATCTGCCCATTGATTAATTTGGTACCACCCAAATCCTGGTAACCTGGATACAGTATAAGGGACAGAAGAGGCTTGTCTTTTCTCTTGTTTTGCTGCCTTATGCCTGCCATGAACTGTTTCTCTGTGATGCCTGCCTGCTATGCCACCTAGCCTTGGAGCCAGCTGATTATGGGCTAAACTATAAACTGAGCTAGTAAGCCTTTCCTCCTTTACCTTTGTGTGTCAGGTATTTTGTCTCAGCAATGAGAGAAATAACTAAGACAGTGTGGTAGTTTGACAACTAGTGGTCAACTTATAACACATAGCTGAACTGAACCAGCTAGGTACTAGGTGTGGAGGGCCCACCTGAAGATTGTGGCCAACAACTTGAAAAGGAGAGCTGGAGAGGAAGAAGTGGTGCCATTGGTTCTCCTGGAGGAGCTTGTCCTTTTGGCTTTTCTGATATGAATTTGGGCTGTTCTTGTTATCAGACCTTGTTATCAGAGTTCTAGACCTTGTTGCTGAGTATAGCTGCAGTTCACTTCGGGGGTGCTCTGGTCCTCACTTTTAGCATCACTTTCTGGCAGGGTATTTCCAGGGGGTGCATTGTTCAGTATTCCAAAGGACCTTGTTATACTGGCTTTCCTGATATGAACTTGGCTGTTATCAGAGGAGTTCAGGACCTTGTTGTCACTGAGGATGGCTGTGGTAATTTTTGAGGGAGCTTTGGCCCTTATTTAAGTGCTGCTTTCTGAGTCCAGTGCAGATCCCTTAGCCTGCTGGCACAGATCCCACTAGCACGGATTTTCTTGCTTCTACCCCTGACCTTTGGGTCTTCCCATTGCAGTCCTCCCTTAATACAGACCTGCATGAGACATTGGCATGGCCACTAGACTCCAACTGGACTTGTGGAGGACATTGCCATGGGCTCTAGATCTTTAGGTGATCTCATGCAGGACATTAATGTTGGATCCAAACCCTCAGTTGGATTCTTGGGTCTTTTTTTGCAGTAATTAGGACTGAACTCAGGAACTTCTATTTGCCAGGAAGGTGCTTATGCCATTGAGCTATATCTCTGGCCTCTTGATATCAAAAGCCAAAATCTGTGTGGACAGATTTTGCATTCTTTTGTACTTCACTCTTGAGTGACTGTTATAAAATAATCCTACCAATTGTCTGTCCTGTATTAAATTGTTTTCCTTGCAAACCCTGACTACAATAGTTTCACACTTTATTTGTAATAGCCCCAAATATAAATACAACCCAATGTCCAACAGCAGGTGGATAGTTTCATACTTATAGAATGGAAAGCTTTTCAATAATAAAGTGGAATGGTTATATAGCAAGTGATATAGTTGGCTGTACATATCTCCCAAAGGCCCATATGTTGAAGGCTTGGCCCCAGCCTGTAGTACTACTAGGAAGCGATGGAACCTTTAGGAGGTGGGTCCAGGTAGAAGGAAGTTAAAAGGCATGCCCTTGAAGGTGATGCTGGGATGTGGTCTCTTCTCTCTCTGCTACTGCTCGTATGTGATAGACAGGGCTTCTGCTACCTGCTCCTATGTGATAGACATGCTCCTCTGCTATGATGTACAGTGCTGCCACTAGCCCAGAGCAGCAGGGCCAGCCGGGTTTTTAGACTGAAACCTCTGACACTGTGAGCCAAAATAAACTCCAGTCTCCAAGCTGAATATGTCAGCACACATGTTCATGCATGCATGAATGCAACATACATCAAATATTCTGTCACAACAATAGGGAGCTCACTAACATGCAAATTCTGAGAGTCAAGTTCCATAAAAGCAGAGAATAGAATGATAGGGTTGGGTGGATGGGGCTTGAGGAGATGTTGGTTAGTGACAGTGTTTCATTTAACCAGAGGAATAGTTTTGGAGAGAATCCTATAGTATGATGACTAAATATATTGCATGTTAGTTGCTAAGTGGTTGGATTTTAAAAGTTCTTACCTCAACTCAACTCCTTTTTTATTTTTAAAAAAGAATACAAAATGTTTAAAACATGAATAAAAACACTAGAAGTGATAATTTCACTGAACAAAAATCATAGGAATTTGACAATGGTTGTATTACATAATATTATCTTCAAATTAATTGCATAGATTATCAGACATAAACTTGCAAAATTGGTTTTAAAAAGTCATAAGAAATGAAAAAGAGGGCTGGCCAAATAACTCAGTGGATTAAAGCGCCTGCAAGCAGGCACAGGGGCTGGGGATTTGATCCCCAGGTCTGCTGTGCTGGCCCCATGCCCCGGGTACGTTGAGACTGCAATCGAGACTCGGCATGGTGGCCTGCACTTGTAATCCTAGTTCTTGGGAGGCTATGAACAGGCGGATCACTATGAGTCTGATCTAGTTGTGAGACCCTGAACACCATGTAGACCCTTCCCTACAAAACAAAGACAAAACAAAACAACAACAAAAAATATATGCATCAACTGCTCCTTTCAGTGTCAACTTCTAATAAGTTTGTTGGCACAATGGATTAGCCTTACTTATTTCATGTATATACAGAAAAAATCACAATACTCTGTAAATATTTATTTTATTTGCTACTTATACCCTAATAAAGCTGGATGTGCAGTTTTTGTGAGTAGTATAACAAAGGGTCCAAAAAAAAGAAAAAGAGTTCACTTCTGTTTTTTTTTACACATGACTTTCCTATTTTCCCAGAACACTTATTGAAAGTATACTGCTGTTTCCTGATTGCTCTGCAGTATTCCATTTGTTTCAAGGGATGTGTCAGTATTTGTGGGGCCTTCTGCTGTTCCTTCTGTTCTGTTTCACTGATCCTTGGCTTTTTTTTTTTTTTCAGCAGTGTTACTCTGTCATAATTACAGTATCAACTTTCAGGTGGGCATACCAGTGCAGGGCTGTAATGCCAGCACTCTGTGGGGTTAAGCAGGGGTGTCATGCCTGAGTTCAGCCTGGGTAACTGTGAGATTTTGCCTCAGAAAGGGAGAGGTCCTGTGCATGTAGCCCTGGATTCAGACCCCTAGCCTGCAAAGTTTTGATGTTTATAAAATAAATCTTCATTCTTACTCATTTGTAGCAGTATTATTTTTCACTTTATATAATTTTCTAGAAATTTAGAAAATATAGAATTCTTACATATATAAAATCTATTCAGACCTTGATTATAATTACATTGAATTTAGAGTTGTTTAATTCTTCAGTTTGTAGCACATGTGCCTTTAGTTATGTATGTATATGTGTGTAGAGATCTTATACATTTTCTGTTGCATTTTTTCATTTTTAAATATAAAATAGAAATATAAAGAAAAGTGTCAGAAATGATACATAATTTCACTAGAAGTAATAGGAATTCAACAGTGGCTGCTGTATTACATCATGCTATCTTCAAATTAGTTCACATGATCAGATATAAACCTATGAGAATCATTTAAAAACAACAACAAAACAATAACAAAGAAGTTACAAGAAATTTAAAAGAGGGAGAAAAATCAGGTTAAAAAATTTTAAGCTATAGCTGCTTTTTTCAAAAGACCAGCAGATGGGTGTGGTTGTGTGTCACTATAATTCCAGTACTTGGAGGCTGAAAACAAGGGAATCACTATGAGTCTGATCTGTGTAGTGAGACCCTGTGCTAAACATAGAAACAAAACAAAAAAGCAAAAAGTGGCTTCTATAAAGACCAGCAGAAATTGACAATACATTTATCCAGGAGGTTGGGGCAGTGGTGTGGGGACCGGGGAGATGGCTCAGTGGAATAAGCACTTCCATGGCAAGCACAAGGACCTGCGTTCAATCACCAGTTCCACCAAAAAAAAAAAAAAAAAAAAAAAAGAAAAAGAAAAAAAATCCAAACTATTGTACTTACATGCCTAAATTGCCTAAATGTATCTTTTCCTTTCTTTGTCCTTTTCCTGATCCCAGTTTTTCCTTCCTATCAGACAATTTCTTTCCCTTTCAAAGGATCTGTTGTACCTTTTAGATTTTCATTACTCTTTCAGGTTCTCACACTAGAGACATAATGCGATGCTTGCACATGTGGATCTGATTTTTTTCACTTACCAACATAGACTCTAGCTGCATCCATTTATCTACAAAAGCCTCAAATTTATCTTGTTTTTATAGCTGAATAATACTCCATTGTATAAAAATGCCATATCTTTTTTTATCCATTCCTCATTTGGGTTGTTTCCGAGATTTAGCTGTGACAAATTATGCTGCTATAAATAGGATTGCACATATATCGCTGTGGTATAATGATTTCAGGTCTTTGGGAAAAATACTGAGGAGGGGAATAGCTGGCTTGAATGGGACCCCTAATCTTAGCTTTTTGAGGAATTTCCATAATGTTTGTACACTTTTACCAACAGTGGAGAAGGGTTCCTTTTTCCTCACAGCCTCTCCAACATTTGTTATTGGTTGACTTCTTGATGATAGTCACCCAGCTGATCCAGGAGTAGAACATTTTGCCAGAGTGGCACAGCAGGTTCATTTCCAAGGGCTGCAGCAGGAAGAAGTGGAGCATAGTAGCTAGACCCAAGCCACATCCACCTGAATGAGTTTGATCTTGGTAGATCTGCACCTGGTAAGGTAATAACTACCAAAGCTCTACCGCACAGGTCAGAAGAGTGCCATACAAAATGACAAAGAGAAGGAACAAAATGCATTCTCAGGCCCTGAGCCCACCCAGAACAAATGGAGGAGACAATAGCATAGAAGAACTTGGAAATCACACACGTGAAATCTCTGAACTAATATGTCTGAAGTAGAGAGACAACTGCAGAGAGCTATAGAGGAAATCAGAAGTAATTTCTGAAGTAAAGAAATGATAACTATAATAACAGAAATACTAATTGCTTCTAAAGAAGACACTGATAAAAAACATAGAGAATAGAAAAATGATGAAATCCTTGAATGAGCAATATGGGAAAGAAATAGAATGCATGAAGCAGATCCAGAGTGATATACAAGAAATTAAAACCTCAATCACAAGCTGGCAAAAACGTTTGAATGAAAGTGAAAATAGACTTTCAGACCTTGAAGACATCATTACAGCTAGTGAAAAGGTAAGAACAGATTTCTTAACTAGGATGCAGAAAAAATAATTCATCATCTGCAAGATGATGCAAAGGTGAACAATAGAAAACTAATAGGCATCACTGAGAAAGAAGTCAATACAAATGATATAAAAAGAATATGGATAAAAGTAGTAGCAGAAAACTCCCCAAATATGGGGCAACAATCTGACATTCAGATAACCAAAACATATAGAACTCCAAATAGCATCTACCCAGTTAAACACACAGCCATATAATAATCAAGATCCCAGAAATTCAGTGCAAGAACAGTATATAAAAAGCCACTAGAGAAAAGAAACAGATGACATTTAAAGGAAAACCCTTCAGAATAATGGCAGGTTTCTCTTCACACACCATTAAATCAAGAAGAGCAGAGCAAAGTGCCAGAAGTCTTGCAAGAAAAGATTCCAACCCAGACTAATATACCCCGCAAAACTCTTTCAAACTTAATGAAGAAGTGAAATACCTCCACGACAAAGAACTAAAAAATTTTATGACAACCAAGCCAATCCTACACAGACCACTAAGAAAAATTCTAGAGAGGCATCAAAATGACCACAGCTCCATGAACAAGAAAGAAAAGAACCTACCAAATAGGGCAAACAAACACAGGAGAAAAAGAGGAATACAATGGCAGTCTTTCAATTATTCTTTTGTATACTGCAGCAAAATATTCCATCAGCATACTCTACAAAAGGACTTCTACTGCACCCTATGAGGCATGATTCTGTCTAGGACTACAGGGTAGATATCAAGGGAATAACAGTAGCTCAGTCCCACAAGTGACACTGGCCACTAGTAAGCATCACGGACACTGTCCACGTCTACGACATACTAGAACTTTATATGATATCCTATCCCCAAACTGTTAGAAGTGCTGGCCATATATTTGTCATTCCAGTATTTTTGTTATGTTTTATTCTTAGTACTTCATTACTATCATGAAAAGTTCTTCTCAGTTGATATTTTTATATATATTAACCTTTTCAAATATATGTGAGTTCTCTGAATTGATTACAGAATTTTTTGGGAAGGGTCTACAAGGTGTTCTGGGTCTGACTACTAGATTGGACTTGTAGTGATCCACATGTTTACAGCCTCCCAAGAGTTGGGATTAGAGGTGCATGTCACCATGCCTAGTCTCAATTGCCATCTCAGTGTGCCCTGAGGGTGGGGCAGGCATGAACATTTGTCCTCTGTACCTGCTTGCAGCTGCTTTAATCTACTGAGCTATTTGTCTGGCCCTAGATTGTGCTTATGATACACAACATTTTGGCCTTCTAGTTGGACTCATGATTTAATTCTAATATTTCAATATTATTTTGATATGTTTAATTTTTAATTAATTTTCTGAATATTGTTTAATTTTAATTTTTGTTTTATGATATATACTATTTCTTTGACTTACAATCTAATAAGACCTGTGTGATATTTTTTCCTAGTATTTGAAACTTTCAAAAAATTATATTTCTATTTTCCATTGACTTTATATTACTTTTTTCTTATCTTTTATACCCCCATATATATAAAATTCATATATATGTGTGTGTATATATATATACATATATATGAAAAATTATGTATATAATTATATACAACCTGACATAAGATTGATAATGTTTTGTGGAAATCTCCAATGCCTTTTAATTGGGTTCATCTAATATAATTATATTTTACATAGTCCTGCATAACTACCATTTGGAGAGCTCTTTATTCTTTACCCATGCCCGTGCAGCAACTTCTGTTGCCTTCTGGATTGTGCTCTTTCCAATTTTCTTCATGCTACATCTGGAGGTATTAGAATATTTTGAGAGTGTATATTACTGGAAAATATTTTACTTTTAGTTTTCAAAGTTATGTTTGCTAAGTATAAAATTCAAAGAGGACAAATTTTTTTTTTCAGTACTTTGAATTAATTTCTTTTATTTTTTTATTTTTCTTTTTATTTTTTTTTTGTTAGTGAATGTTTTATTATTAGCTGAAGGTTGGAGGAAGAAGCCATTAACAAAAAGGCAAGTTTCTTGTTTCCGTGTATTATCCTGAAAGTCATTCCCAAAAAGTCATGAGGTGGCTAAACACACAACAGAACCCACACTGTCACCATCTTGGCAACTACACAGGGAGGAAGGGGCAGCGCCACACCTGAGAATTTCATGTAAACCTCTAACTTGCTCTAGTTCACCTCTGAGGTGGACATGGTCATTTTCAAGTAAAGCTAGAAGTCTGCTGAAATTTGAGTTATATATAGCTACAGGTGAGCTATTTTGGAGTTTCATTCAAAACAGGTGAATCACTTGCTGCAATAATACTAACTCAGTTTGGAAGAGACAAACTGAATCCAGGGTCTCTACAATGTAGCAGTCACATTGTACATGGTACAATAAAAATTGCTCAGTATAAGAAGAACCAAAAAAGCAGAAGCAGAAGAAAGTAGAGATCAATACTGAATTAGACTAGTAGAACGGTCAGGCAATGACGTGGAAACAGCTGTATAACTTTTTTTGTGTGTGTGCTACTGGGGATTGAATTCAGGACCCTGTGCTTGCCAGGCAAATCCTTATTCTACTGAGTTATCTCCCTGGCCCCTTGTATAACTGTTTAACAACACAGTAGAAAATATATTGCAGTGAATAAGAAGGAATTGCAACAAGATAGAGAAATATTTAAAGAGAACCAAATTAATTTTCAACCAGAACAAAACATTATATAATGTAAATATCTATCTCAATCCACTGTCTAAACTGCCTTTTCCATGTTTATTACTACAAGTTGATGATTGTCTGTTGTGTTCAGATGTTATATATGCATTTACTAGTTTTAGATCTGTTTGATTTACAGTGTCTAAAAAGAGATACAAGAGATCCTATGATGAGTGTGGCTATATAATGTTAACTTGTAATTTTGTCTGACCTCACTTTTGTGTGTTGAGTTTTTGATGGGGTCATACAAATGTATGATGATTATATCTTATTATTAGTTTCTTATGTAGCATTTCATTCTTATGTATGTCTTTTTCTTCTATTTTTTTTTAGTATTAATACTTTAAGACAAAATTCAATATAGTAAAATCTTTAAGGAATCCCAGGAGAGAAAATACAGCTAGGAATTTTATAGTAAGACAAATGACCTTTAATTATAAAAATCATAGGCAAGTTCTTATGAATATATTAGAACTCAGGGGCTATTTTGTCTAAAGCCTTCCTAAACTCATTAAAACAATAAACTTAGACAATCAAACTGACTAGAATGTTTGATATAAGGATTTATAGTAATAATTAAATATTTATTACAGAATTAAGACTAAGTGATGCTTATGAGAAATAGAAAAATGATCAATGATGGAAAAATGCCAGTAAAACACTTAGGTATAAATTTAACGTGTGTCTAATATTTGTATGAGGGAAATTGATAAAACACAGGAAAAATGAGTGAAAGGAAGAAAATCATGTTCTTTGATAGAAAAGATTTTTATATGTAAACACACATATATAATAAAGTTATAATAACAATATCCTCAGAACTTTCTGGATCAGTCAAATCAGTTAGAAAGTTTATTTGAAAGGAAAAATAAGGGGCTAGGGAGATGGTTCAGTGGAATAAACACTTCCTTGGCAAGTGCAAGGGCTGAGTTCAATTCCCAGTTCTACCAAAAAAAAAAAAAAAATCTATCTCAGACTGAAAGGAAAAATAAAGAATAAAAAAACTTGGAGGATAAAAATTATGGTTATGCCTGGGTAGATCCTTACTAGATATTAAAATTTATAAAGTTTATCTAATTAAAATAGGATCATGTTAGGGTACAAGTAAGTCAACAGTAGAATGGTATAGAAATTTAGAAATATATGTATATATTTAAATTTTTAAGTTTTTGTTTGGTATAGGGTCTCGCTATACAGCTCATAATATATATATTTAGTATGCTGTAGAGGTGGCACTCAAAAGCAGTTGGTATATAGGATCAAGTTTTTTTTTGTTGTTTACTTATTGGATACAGAGTCTCACTATGCAGTTCAGACTCTTAGTGATTCTCTTGTCTCAGCCTTCCCAGTGCTGAGGTTACGTGTGTGCACAACCATACCTGCTTTTGGTGGCTGGCATGGCATGTGGTAGTGGGGACTGCTAGGGTCCTTGCACTTGCCAGGCAGCTGGTTGGACCACTGAGCTATCTCCCTAGTCATAAAATCAAATGCAATAAGAGGGTTAGGCTAACTGGAAAAACAAATAGGAAAATTTAATTAGGTCAACATACTATTCAACAAGGTAAATTTCAAATGGATAGGATCTTAAATATAGAAAATGGAACTATAGAAGTAGAAATATAATAAAATGTGCATGAATTCCTATATAGGAGAGGGAAAGTACTTTCTAAGAATGTCTTACTATTCAGAAACAATAGGGGGACTAGATTACTAAAATATAACTTGTTCATGGAAAAATAAGACATGAGAAAAGAGGATGGAAAATGGCATTTTCATGGACAAGGAATATGTGTATTTGGATTTAGTCACAAGTTGGGTGTTTACTAATGTGGAAGTTGGTGGCCCTAATAAGGACCACTTTTGGATTTATAGGAGGTAGAATCCTGATTAACAAGGGTGAGGATGAATGGCAAATAAGAAAATGGTGGCAATGTCCACAAACCTTCTGAAATGAGGCAAAGAATAGGGGTGTGTGTGTGTGTGTGTGTATGTGTGTGTGTGTGTAAGAACTGAGTTGGAGTGAGAGAGGGAAGATTTATTGAAGGATTTTGACTTGACACAGATCACACAGGTGAAGATTTCTCCTGAAACTGGAGAAAACACTCCCTGCTGAAATAGTTAATTTCATGCAAACTGTAAACCCAAACTTGCTGTCTCACAAAGGTAAAGGACAGAATCATTGAAAGGAAAAAGGTAGAAACTCCCAAACTGGAATGCTGAGGTATTACCCTTGTTTTGATCTAACATAGAAAAGCATAATGTGGGAGGCTTCTTAGTACAGAATTAACAACAACAGCATAGTTGCTAAGCTGACTGAGCTCAAGGAAGCTGCGAACTCCATTACGTTACTCCAAGTCAAGCCTTATGTAGGGGGCCTAACAGCACATTCTGCTCAAGAGGTTTCTTTGCTGGGTGAATGGGTCTGGTTTCATTTCTTATTTTTTGGTACCTGGAATCAAACTCAGGGCATTACCCTTGCCAGGCAGGTGCTGTGCTACTGAACTATATGCCATTAGATGATACTGTATTAGACAAAAAGCAGTATAAATTGCAACTCATGCTAAATTATCTTTACTGAGTCACAGTAACCAAACTATAAAGCATGGGGTGCAGAAGGTGTTGTTCTGGGTAAAAATTGGTGTTGGGATGAAATGAATGAAGACATTTTGGGAAAAGGACAAGGGGGGCAGCTTCCATCTGTGTCGCTTAGTAGTTTATTTTATGATGAACATCAGTTACTAGAGAACTGAAGATAAGTCTATCTCAGTATTGTGTTCTCAGTGCCTAGCTCCATGAGGAATAAATACAGTACTTATTTAAGAATTTAAATGATGGAATTTTGCTTTAAAGATCAATTGCAACTTTTGCCTACTGAAATTTAGTATTTTCTCATAATGTACAAATAGAATTCTAAAGGGGCAAAATTTCAGTCCAAGGGCTACTCTAAGTGACCTGCAGTATGTGGCTAAGCTAAGTTTTCTGATTTGTAAAAGATTTTTATCATGTGAAAATATAGTGTGTGCTCTGATTCATTTTTTCTTAAATAGAAAGTAATGTATACAGATTAGTTTCAGCAGTACTTACAAATACAAGCATGATTGCCATTGTACTTCTATGGCATGTAGGATTTCAACTTCCCTTTCCTTAATTTATAAGCTTATCTCTTTATTTACTTATTTTTAAAAATTAAGTACTTACACACATGTATCTGGTAGGATGAAATATATTGGAGATAAAGACAGCAAAATAAAGGAAACATTTATGAGTACTAAGATATGGTACTAGAAATACCATGTTTTCGTGTCCATATTCTTCTGTATTTGAGAGTCACTGGCTGCATCCATCCATCTGTCTATCTGTCTATGTAGTATAGGTCTACAGGGTCTCACTACATAGATGAAACTCAGGGTTGATCTGAGTAGATCAAACAGTAGTGATCCTCCTGTTTTCAGCCTCCTAAGTGCTGAGATTATAGGCATGTCCCACCATGTCTCAGGTGCCATCTCTGTATGCCCCCAGCATTGTGTTCTCAGTGCCAAGGGGCTGGCATGGCACACCGGATTGAACCCCAATCCCTGTGCCTGCCTAAGTAGGCACTCTAGTCTGCTGAGCTATCTGGATGGCCCTGGTTGCAACTTTCTGCCTGAAGTTTTCATCAGTGCATTCACTCATCACTGTGCTCTATCGTAAATCCTGAAAATTCCTATGCATACTTTGATCTTGCATGGAAATTGTTCTTTTAAAATCATTTTAACTAAAATGTATTCCCCAGTGTTCCCTTGTCCCGTGATGGCAAGCCTTTTAGAGATGAGTGCCCGCCGAGACCCCAAATCCACTTGTTTCTCTTGATGTGCCAACACTGCAATTAAATCTGAATACTGAGGTGTCAGTTTAGGGGAAAAAAAGCAACCCATACATTCACATATTTTATCTGAAAAGAAAAAGAACATATATGCAGCAGGTTTGCCATCACTGCTCTAGACACTTGTAATACATGCTGCACTTTTAAAATCTCCATATGTCTTACATTTCTCAGCCTCTTTTCTGGTGTTTGGCCATGCCTGTAGGACTTCTTCTCTGAAATAGAAGATAGACAGACTTGTTTAGGTGGATGGACATTCTAGTACAGATTCTCTCATCAAAGAAGGGAGAATCCTCTTAGGTTGGGTCCACCAGCCTTAGATTTCTGGTATGTGTACCTCAAGATCCTGTTCCAGAAAGTCAATCAATTCTGTTTATATTCCTGGCCTAATATCTGCACTAATGTACTATGATCTGACAGAAATGGCCCACCCAAGAGTGGCCAGACTGCTTTTTTGTAAGAAGGAGTTTTACTAATGGCATTGTCTTGGGCATTTATTAATCCCATTCCCCAGACTGTGCTTATATTTGCATCTCTTTTTTGGTACTGGGGATCAAACTTGGGACCTTCCTTGAACTTGCCCAGCAGGCTCCTAGGCCTTTGTGCTATTTCCCCAGGTGCATCTCTTTTCTACTTAGTAAGTTTAATTGAAATCATCTTTTTCTAGACCAAACATATGTGCAGGTCACAATTCTTAGAGTCATATGGCCAGATAGTCTTATTTATTTCTAACCAGTGTCTCATCCCATTCTATTACTGGGCTTGAGCTATGCATATCCAGATGACTTCAAAGTTTCTCAATTTGGAAATCCTTAAGTACATCTGTGTGTCTATTGAAAAGAACAGCTAATTCTAAACATTTTTTCTTTTTGATTTTTTTGACCAATTTTGCATGCTTGTGTCTAATAATCTGAGCAACCAATTTGAAGACAAAAATGTGCAATATGACAACTATTGTTGAATTCCTATTTTGTTTAGTGAAATTCTGTATCATTTTCATTTTTACTATTATTCTCTTAAAAGAGCCTATTATGTACATCCTTTTCCAACAGAACTAGGCCATGTGGATATATTTGCCTCATAGAATGAGGTAAAGACTGCACAGAAGCCCTTTGCTGAGTGAGCTGACTTATCAGCATGCCTTGGCTCTTAATAATCTAAAATCAACCTGTCCAATTATTTTCTCTTCACTGAAGTCTTCCACTTCTTCCCTTTCTGTCTCTGTAATGGAATTAGGAATCAGAAACCTGGGCACTGTCATCTTTGTCTCCTGTGCTCCTATTTCATTTTCCTTATATATGATTGTCATTGTTAGAGACTGATTAGAGATTGCTAATCTGATCCTCTCCATCTCTAGTAATTGAAACTGGTAGCTGAGCGTAGCCCAGCTACATTACATTTTCCAGCCTCTTTTCTGGTGTTTGGCCATGCCTGTAGGACTGCTTCTCTGAAACAGAAGATAGACTCAAATATACCTTATCCTCTCCAGGCCTGCATTCTACCTAACTGCTCCAAACTAGATAAGGCAGCAGCCTCATTCTAGCTATAGGGAAGGTGATAACATACTGCAACAGGTGGTTGTTCCTAAACTTCTTTGTAACATGGGCCTCATTGGCCACCTGATGAACAACATATTCTTTTCTAATATGTTCTAATATGTAGAGTAAAATACACAGTGTGATAACAAAAATAATTACATTGAGCTAAAGCACTTGCTTTAAAATAGCCCAACTTGGGCCAGAGAGACAGTTCAGTGGAATAAGCGCTTCCCTGGCAAGCACAAGAGCCCGAGTCCAATCCCCGGTTCTACCAAAAAAAAAAAACAAAAGACTGAGAATATAAGAATACTGACTAATGATATGTGCTGGAATTTGTTTGATTGATGCTTTCATGTGTGTGTGTGTGTGTGTGTGTGTGTGTGTGTGTATAAAAGTGACACTTTGCCTGGTACTTTGGCTTATAAACTAGTACTTTTTAAGAGCATGGCCAGGGGTTGGGGAGATGGCTCAGTGGAATAAGTGCTTCCCTGGCAAGTATAAGAGCCTGAGTTCAATCCCTGGTTATGAAAAAAAAAAATAGCCCAACTTGTTATAAAGCCATATAACAATTTTCTCTTACTACAAAAAATAGCAAAATATAGCAGGTAGATTTTTTATTTATAATAATTTCAAAGCAATGATGAACATGGTTGATATTTCAAGATACCTTCATGTCTATGAGGCTTGAAAATGTCTGATTTCAGAGTTTTCTCCAAGCTACTGGTGTTGCTAACTCTAGTTTGATTTGATGTTACTTTTCAAAATTGAAGAGATTGGTAAACTTCATTTGGAGGCTAGAAAAAAAATGTAGCTTTTTTTTTTCCTCCTCACTCAGATTCACAGATGTCTTCTGTTCTGGACATGAGCTCATCTGGAGTTCCACCAGCACCAGTTTAAGACTTCAGCCAGAGTAACCGCAGGGTTTCTAAGTGTCTTGGTTAACGTTTCAATCTCTGAGACACAACTTGTGACACCTGCAAGTGAAGGGAGGAGAGTTTGTAGTTTGTAGAGGTTTCTGTCCATGGCAGGGTTCCATGCAGGGCAGCGTGATGGCAGGGCAGAGGAGCATCACAGGAAAGACAGCCGAGTTCCCGGTAGGCAAGAAGGTGATCAGTGGAGGAGGGAAGAGAGCCACCTTCCAGGCCACCCCCCAGCAACCCCACTCCTCCAGCCAGGCTTCACCTCCCAACCTCATATTCAGCTATAAACTCGCTGGATTAACCCGATGATGAATATCGCACCCCATGATCCAATAACATCCCTAAAGCCCCGTTATGAGTGCATGAGGCTTGGGGGGACATCTAGGTATAAATCATAACCATAAGATAGCTGGCTTCCTGGATGACATCAAGGGTTAAATCTAAGTGGACCTTTACATGAGAAGGAAATGCCCATTATGTTATCCGTTTAAATCATTTCATTCTATCACTCTCCCCCTGCTACCAATAGCTGTTCAGCTTGCTCATATCTACCTAGTAAGTATCTTTTTGGCTTTTTGTTTTTTTCTACCACAATTCTTACCTACTATGGATGCTTCTGATACATTGTTTATAAATTACTTTGGTTTTTTAAAAAAGCTATTACTTATTTACTTTGTTTTTTAAAAATAAATTTTATCAGGGTATAATTTACATTTCTTATTATATAGGTATTGCTTTATCTTGGTCTTAACTATCCAGCAGAAAAGTGTAGAAACAAGGTATGAAAAGTGAAGCCATGTTCATATGCTGAGCTGTGGAAGGATCAAGTCAACAGATTTGGACATTGCTAGTCCTGTCGATAGCCCACTACTATTGTGGACTACTGGACTATATTGGAGTATTTTGCTGAATTCATGCACCTACAAAATTTGGATGGCAATGGAATACCCATCTCTGACAAAACTAAACAAAAAAAGATATATATGAAAGACAATTTTGTATCTATATATACAAAATTGGATAGATATGTAGCTACTTTCTCTTAATTCAATAAGAAGAAAGATTTGTACTAATAGTGTTTGGACAGGATATCATGTCTGCATCTTGTGCTATGAATGACTGCTACAAAGACAACAATATGCCATGTATTAATTATTATAACTCTCTTACCAATCTGTTTTGAAACTGTCTCATTGCAATTTTTTTCTCAATAAAATTAATAAAAAATTTGCATGCAATAAAAATGCGAAACTTTTAAGTGCAGTTTTGTGTGTTGACAAATCCACATAACATTGTAGCCATGACAATCAAAATAGGAAATGCTAGTGACCCAGAGGGCAGGCCCAGCATGTGAGTGAGACCTACCAGGGGCTCTGGAACCTGAATTGACTCAGAGTGCAGGCCCGGCATGTGAGTGAGACCGCCCAGGGGCTCTGGAACCTGAATTGACTCTCAGAGTGCAGGCCCAGCATGTGAGTGAGACTGCCTGGGCCGCTGGATCCTGAAGCGACCCAGAGTGCAGGTGCAATGTGGAACCCTTCAGCAGAACTCCCTGCAAAGAGGCTAGAGGCAAGACCCACCCAGTTCATTCAGGAGAAGAGTATCTTTCCAGTGTGACACAAAGGTTCACTTGCAGGCCTGCAGCAGGAAGAAGTGGAGCACAGCAACCAGACCCAAGCCACACCCACTTGGAGAAGTCTGAACTTCGTAGATCCAGACCTGGTGCTAAGATAATAACTCTTATCTAAGCTCTACACCAAAGGTCAAAAGTCAGTGGTATACAAAATGACAAAGAGAAGGAACAAAAATCAGTCTCAGGCCCCCATCCACCCAGTACAAATGCAGAAGACATTAGCATAGAGAAAATTGGAAATCACACACCTGAAATCTCTGAAATAGTAACATATGAAGTAAACAACTGCAGAAAGGTATAGAAGAGATCAGATCAGAAATAATTTCTAAAGTAAAAAATGTACTGATAACTATAATCAAAGAAGTACTAAGTGCTTCTAAAGAACACACTTATAAAAAATAGAGCAGAATATAGAAATGATGGAACCTCTGAATAAGCAATATAGGACAGAAATAGAATGTATGATCCAGGTTCAAAGTGATATACGGAAATTAAATCCTCAATCACAAGATGGCGAATCCATTTGAGTGAAAGTGAAAATAGACTTTCTGACCTTAAAGACACCATTGCAGCTAGTGAAAAAATAAGCAAAGATCTCTTAAAAATAACTAGGATGCAGGAAAAAAATTCAACACCTGCAAGATGATGCAAAAATGAACAATGTGAGACTAATAGGCATCAATGAAAGGGAGTCAATACAAATGTTATAAAAAGAATACTGGCAGAAGTAATAGCAGAAAACTTCCCAAATATGGGGCAACAATCGGACAATCAGTAACTGAAGCATATAGAACTCCAAATTAACCCAATTAAAACCCATCAACCCAATTAAAACCACTCCCAGACATATGAAGAATCAAGATTCCAGAAATTCAGCACAGGAACAGTATACTAAAGGCCGCTAAAGAAAAGAAACAGACCACATTTAAAGGAAAACCCATCAGAATAACGGCAGATTTCTCTTCACAAACCATCAAGGCAAGAAGAACATGGAACAAAGTAGTTCAAGTCTTGCAAGAAAACAAATTCCAACCCAGACTGATATACCCTGCAAAACTCTTTCAAGTATAATGGAGAAGTAAAATACTTCCATGACAAAGAACAACTAAAGGATTTCATGATGACAAAGCCAAGCCTACACATACTACTAAATGATGTTCTAGGGAGGGAGCAAAATGATCACAAACCCATGAAGGAGAATAGAAAGAACCCACAAATAGGGTAAACAAACAGGAGAATAAGAGGTATGTAATAGTAGCCTTTTAGTTATTCTTTTGTCTACAGCAGCAAAATATTTACATCAGCACACTCTACAAATCGACTTCTCTTGCATGCTATGGGTCAAGATTCCATATGGAACTACAGGGGTGGATTTCAAGGAAATAGCTGTAGCTCAGTCCCACAAGTGACACCTGGCCACCAGTGTCATGGTCATTATCCATGTCCACAACACATTAGAACTTTGTGTGATATTCTATCCCCAAAGTGTCAGAAATAATGGTAATTTATTTGGCATTCAAGCATTTATCTTATGTTTTATTCTTAGTAACTCTTTACTGTCATGTAAACTTTTTCTTAGTTCAATTGTTTTGAAACGTTTAATTAGTATTTAATTTTGTGAATATTGCTTAATCTTAATTTTTTAAAGATTTATACTATATCTTTGAATTACAATTTATCTAAAAGACATCATATGATATCTTCTCCTAGTATTAGAAACTTTAAAAAGTATATTTCTATTTTCTGTTGACTTTATATTACTTCTTCCCTGTCCTTTATACACACACACACACACACACACACACACACACATATATATATGAAAAAAAAATACGTGTATA
>PVKA01040556.1:0-18691 GCA_004027165.1 Ctenomys sociabilis | reverse complement strand
ATAAAATAAAAATAAATTAAAAAAAAAAAAAGAAAAGAGAGTCTCTGTCTAAGGAATTAAAATCCAGAATAGAGGTTGCAGGGTTGAATGGGCCTAAAAAAATAACATTGTCTCAGCTTCCTACTCCATATTCAGGGCCTCTCATGCCCAACACACAGATTTGCTTGGGTCTGTGGAGTGGGCTGGACCTGAACAAGGGCTGGACCCCACCTCCAGTCTTCCTGACCACCTTTGCCAAGATGTCCTGACTGCCCCAGAATGACCTTCCCATGCACGTTGCTGCCTCACTCTACAAACATACATGAGTTTAACGACCCCTGCGTGCACTGATGAACCCTGGAGATAAGGGAGCCTAGCCTTGGTGGCAGAGTTCATCGAGTTCCCCTGTGGACTGCACTCAGGCTGGACTCAGTCCCTGGAGCTACCTGTCCTTCAGAGCCAGGTCGGTGCACCATGTTGTTGACCCCACGATCCCAGGTCGGCCCCTATCCATGAGCAAGAGGCAGGCCAGAGGCCTCTATCTTGGGCTCCATGGCATCGAAGCTTGTAAGCTCAGTTCTGAAGCCAGAGGGACTGGATGCAAGCCTTAGTTCTACCTCTTATAAGCTCTAAGTATTGAATCATTTATGTCTATGTCTCAGTTTCCCTCTGTAAAGTGAGGGTGATAACAGTAGCATTTTTCACATAGGACTGAGTTAAAATCAAAACTGTGTTATGCCTGTCATGGGCGGTAGCTAAGTTGTCAACCATGTTTTATTTACTGGTCCTACTGTGAACTGTCAATAACACAGACTAACTTCACCTGCCCGCTAGCTCTGTCTCTGTCACCATCTGGGTGTGGACAGCCACTTCCCCTCTTTGAGCTCCAGTATGCAAGAGGGGGTAGAAACGCCACCACCTAGGGTCACAGTTCCATCAGATGTGACCATACCATGAACCTGGGATATGCTCTAAGGATGCTGTTGTATTCCTGTGATGTCCACCAGAAATGAAGCTGAGAGCATGTGGACAGATGAGGACCTTTTGCTCCTTTTTTGAAGTGACAGGGGCCAGTCTTGTAGCTGTGAGAGGAGGACTTGGAGCTGGACGAGGGTCAGGGAGAGTCCCTCTCATCTATGGGCAATTCTCTGACTTCACCAGTCATAGTGAACTGAAGATGCCCTTTTGTGAAATTATCCTTCAGATGCTAAAGGCCAAAGCCAGGACGGATGAACTTTCCTCACCCACCTGGCTGGGTTCCTGGGTTCTTATGTACAATGGCCAAGGCACAGCCTTATGCAACTGTGCACTAGTCCTGGCCTGCTCTTTCATCCTCCTTTAGCCTCCTCCTGCTGCAGCTCTCAGTCCTGCTCTGGTCCTCCTGCTCAATTTAGATCAATCACTTCCTCAAGCCCTGGGTTTCAGGACAGACCTTGACCTCCCAGCTCCTTAATCTTTATCTGGAGACTTTTGGGATATCAGCCATGGGGCTAACGGGAGGGGCCCCAGAGAGCTGAGCCTGGAGGAGCAAGGCTGAGAGTGTGGAGAGCCCTTCTGGAGGTGGGAGAACTATTAGCTGTGTCTGGAAGTGACAGATGTGTGGAGGGAAGTGCCACTACCAGAATGGCACCAGGGAGTCCTCGGGCCATGGAAGGGGTAAGGCTGGCAGAGGCACTGGGCAAATCTCTGAGGCCACAGTTCTTTCTGACACCAGGGCTACAGAGGCTCCTGCATGGCTCAACATGGGGTTGAAGACCTCCCAGCAGATGCAGAGGACATGCAAGTATGAATGGGGAGAGGCTCTGAGGTCCAACAGCCCCAAGCAAAAACCAGCATTTGTCCCTCAATATGCCTGTAGTCAAAATACTTCCTCAGTCTAAGTCTAAGGAAAGGGAGGAGGGTCAGGTCAGGAGCAGCAACAGCAGCATGGCAGGGTCAGAGGTTAGTTTGTGGCTTTATAGAGAAGGGATGAATGGGTGGTGAGGAAGTGGAAAGTTTGATTCTAGAGTCTTGTTGCTCCCATTGTAACCAAGATTCATTTGCAAGGCTGTGCCACCATTATTATCCCTAATGGAGTAGAACAGGATAGAAAGGAAAAATATCAAGGTGTATCATATCTGGTAAGTGTAGACACCGTCTATCAAACTTGCTTTTGTGTTTGTATGTGTATATATATCTGTGCCCCCAGTTGTGATAATATCCATCACTTATTATGAGCACTCATTAAAAAAATAAATCCATGAAAACTTCTTGCCAGAACATGTTTGCGCATGGCTTGGCTTGTCCCTAGTGTGACCTGGGAGTAACCTTCTTCTGGGTAACGTTTTGTAGTTCTGTTTGCCCTAGGACTAAAGGCAATAATTTGAGCACATAGCCCTTTGCACGCAATAATGTGATAACACACCCCAGCTGCAATTAAAACAGAAAAAGTTGCCAGGGTTCACTGACAAGGATTCTTGGTCCGGAGTCTTTTGGGCCACTGTGTAGGTGAGATATTTTCTGCTGGAGAGGGTGCTTCATCCACAGAGGGGCCAAGGGGACAATGAATAGGAAAGATCTGGAAATCACCTGCAGGTCTGTTGCTAATAATGTCAATCATGCCCATCAGATAGGGCAAAGCCAGGAATCTTGTGCATGGTGGGGCTCTCCACCTGCAGGCTGTGAGGGCAGAACACAACCAGGTTCTTGCCAAGAGACAGGGCAAGGGGGAAAGGAGAGGGTGTGAGCAATTTGCAGGAATTTCTAGGCTAGAAAGAGAAAGAGATGGAGGACAGAGGTAGGAAGGAGTGACAAAGCATACATGGGGGCAGGTGAAGTTAGAGGAGCTGTCTGGCCTCTGGGAGGAGACAGATAAAGTAATAGGAAGGGGAGAAGGCCTCCCCCATTGTGTGCCCTTCCTTCCTGGGTACTCTCTACTGAGCCTCTGCTGACCTGAAGGGCATCTAGGGCTCCTGTCAGGTGGCGCTAAGGCCTGTCACTTCAGTGTGCACATGGGGCTCCATGTCCCATGACTTGTTTCCCTTTTCTCTGAACCAGCTCTTGCTGGGCTCCTTATTCCTTATACCTTAGTCACACAGAACCACTTGTCACTCAATTCTCCCCTACTTTGTTTGGTCATGCTGCTTTTTCTACCTGGAATACCCCTGAATTCTTATTCTTTTTTTCCTATGTATTTATTTATCTTTTTGAGACAGGGTCTCACTATGCAGTTCAGGCTGGCCTTAAGCTCACTTTGTAGCTCAGGCTGGTCTCAAACTCACAACAATCCTCCTGCCTCAGCCTGTTGAGTGCCGGGGTTACAGGCCTGTGCCACCACAGCCAGCTATTTATTTATTCCTGCTTGACATATTTTATTTATTTTTTATTTTACTGAGAAACAAATAGCAATGAGACAGATTCAAAACTGATTAATGGGACAGTTTCAATAATTAATACATTGCATATTGTTGTCTTCATAGTGGTTATTCATTGTACAAGATGCAGACGTGATATCCTGTCTACAAACACTGTTACAACAAATCTTTGCATTAATTGAATTAAGAGAATGTAGCTGTATATCTATCCTACTTTTTTTAGTAGGACAGATTCACCAATTTATACATTGCACATTGTTTTCATAGTGGCTTTCTGTTGTACAAGGTGCATACATGATACTCTATGTACAAATACTATTAGAGCAGATGCCTTGATCAGTGAATTAAGAGAATGTAGCTGCATACCTATCTTTTTTTTTAAAGCTGAATTACAGTACAGTTTCAATAATTAATACTTTTTACACTATTATCTTCCTAGTAGCTATCCACAGTACAAGAAGCAGACAGGATATCCTGTCCAAACACTATTAGTGCATATATATTTCTTCTCATAAAATTATGTCAAAGTACTGCATATTTATCCTAACTGTACTGTTTATACAAACACAGAATGGTTCTTCCTTTGTATCCTCTCTTTTTTTTTTTTTTTGTTTAGTACTATCAAAGATAGGTGTTCTATTCTTATTCAACTATTATAGGTGCTTCAGTGAAACACTCCAACACAGTCCAGCAGTCCACAATAATAGTGGGTTATCCGAAGAAGTTGTTGACTAGAGCCATTTACAGCTCAGATTATTACTATGGCTTTATTTTATATACCTCGTTTTTATACTTTTCTGCTGGATGGTTAAGACGAAGATAAAGGAAGACCTATATAAGAAAAAATGTAACTTTTGCATCTGATAAGGTCAGTCAAGTCCCCTCAGGGTTTATCCTTTAACCCTGTATCTCACTTTGTAGATGGTTTGTCAGTGTCAGCCATGTGGATGAATCATGGCCATTGCTTGACCAGTCTGCTTTCTGTGAAAACCTGAGAGAAAGTTTTCTCTCCATGTGACTATCCTTAGGCACACTATGGATCATTGATCACATTCCTCTGTGGCTCCATAATCTCCTTGATCAGAAAATTTGGGGCACAACTGAGTTCCATGATGTTACAATACAGGTTCTCCTATGTCCTGAGTGTTCACTGACCTTGAAAGGCTAGGGCCAAAATGCTGGCTGACCTTGAAGCCCTTCCATTTCTCCAATTTTTGATCTGCAAACATAGGTTGTTAACCATCCAGAAGAGAAGCTGATTATTACCCTTCAACATATGTAGTACTGTTTACCCTAACTATCTGACCAAATTCTTTCTAGTTATAGTTTTACCTTTCTATTTGTATTTTTTCTTTTCATTTCTTGTACTAGGGAGAATGATTACGTGCCATCCACTTAAATATAAATGTCTCAAGTTTATCATTTTTTTACAGCTGAGTAATACTCCATTGTATAGAAATACCACATCTTTTTCGACCATTCCTCATGTGATGGACATCTTGGTTGTTTCTAAGATTTTGCTATCACAATTGTGCCGCTATAAACAGAGGTGCACACATATCACCATGATATGATATTTTCAGTTTCTCTGGGAAAATTCCCAGTAGGGGGATGCCTGGCTTGAATGGGATTTCTAGTCCTAGTTTTGTGAGGAATCTTCACACTGATCTCCACAATGGTTGCACCAGTCTACACTTCCACAAGCAGTGGAGAAGTGCTCCCTTTATCCCACACCTCTCCAACATTTGTTGTTGGTTGATTTCCTTATGATAGCCATTCTTTCTGGAGTGAGAAGGTATCTCAGTGTTGTTTTAATTTGCATTTCATGGATGGCTAGTGATGTGGAGCATTTTTTCATATATTTATTTGCTTCTTTAATTTTGTCCTCTGAGAAGTGTGTATTCATCTCAGATGCCCATTTCTGGATTGGGTCTTGAAATTTGAGGGCCCTAATGTATCTTAGTTCTTTATAAATTCTAGAGAGCAGACCTTTGACTGAGTGCTTATTAAGATTTTTTTCAAAATTTTTGGGTTGTCTTTTCACTTTGTTGACAATTTCTTTTGATGTGCAAAAACTTCTCAAGAAGAGTTGATCTCAATTGTTAATTCTTTCAAGTGCTTCCCATGCGAATATATGTTTGTTCCTGAACTCTTTGCCTACCCCTTGGTCTTCAAGAGTTCTTCCTACTTTCTCTTCCAGGAGATTGTTTCTGTTTTAATGTTTAGATCTTTAATCCATTTTGACTTTACCTAGTGCATGGTGATAGAGCTGGGTCAAGTTTTAGTTTTCAGCATGTAGAAAGCCAGTTTTTCCAACACCATTTGTTAAAGAGGCTATCTTTCTTCCAGTAAGCTTGTTTGGCCCCTTTGTTGAAGATCAGGTGGCTGAGTGTGTTCATAGAGGCCTCCGCATCTTCTAATCTATTCCACTGATGCTCAGGTCTATTTCTTTGCCAATACCATGTTGATTTTATCACAGTGTAGTATAATTTCAAGTCAGGAATTGTGATGCCTCCTGCCTTGTCTTTGTTGGCCAGGATTGTCTTTGCTATTCTAGGTCTTTCCTGGTTCCAAATAAATTTTAGGAACAATTCTCTAGGTTTGGGAGGTATGTTGGTTGCAGTGTGATAGGGATTGTGTTAAATCTGTACAACAATTTTGGGAGTATGGCCATCTTTACGATGTTGGTTTTTCCTATCCAGGAGTAGGGAAAATCTTTCCATTTTCTGAAATCCTCTACAATCTCCTTTCTTAGGGTGTTATAATTTTCCATGAAAAGATCTTTGACTTCCTTGGTTAAGTGAATTCCAAGGTATTTTATTTTCTGCGGTGCTATTATAAATGGTATTGTTTCTATAGTTTCCCTCTCAGTGTGTTTGTTATCTGTGTAGAGGCCATAATTGTATTGAAGAACAAATAGCGATGAGACAGTTTCAAATCAAATTATTAGAACAGATTCAATAATTAATACATTACATATTGTTTTCTTAGTGGTTATTTGTTGTACAAGGTGTAGACATCATATTCTGTTTACAAACACTATTTGAACAGATGCCTCTGTTCACTGAATTAAGAGAATATAGCTGTGTACCTATCTTTTTTTAAAAAGCTGAATTATAGTAAAGTTTCAATAATTAATACTTTTTACACTGTTATCTTCCTAGTGGTTATCCATAGTAGAAGCAGACAGGATATCCTGTCCAAACACTGTTAATGCAAATCTTTCTTCTCATAGAATTACACAAAATACTGCACATTTCTCCTAACTGTTCTATATATACAAATACAGAATGGTTCTTCCTTTGTATTCCCCTTTGTTTAGTCCTGTCAGAGATGGGTATTCCATTGTCATTTAATTATTATAGGTGCTTGAATCAAGAGAAACACTCCAATACAGTCTAGCAGTCTATAATAACCCAAAGAAGTTGATTAGAGCCATTTACAGCTCAGCATATTATTATGGCTTTATTTTATATACCCCGTTTTTATACTTTTCTGCTGGATAGTTAAGACCAAGATAAAGGAAGACCTATATAAGAAAAAATGTAACTTTTTGCATCTGATAAGGTCAGTCAAGTCCCCTCAGGGTTTACCCTTTAACCCTGTATCTCACTTTGTAGATCGTTTGTCAGTGTCAGCCATGTGGATGAGTCATGACCATTGCTTGACCAATTTGCTCTCTGTGAAAGCTTGTGGGAAAGTTTTCTCTCCATGTGACTCTTCTTAGGCACACTATACATCATCCCTGAATTCTTTTCTAAACCCAGATCCCCAAGAGTCTTTAGGTTCAACAGGACAGCCCCTACGATGACAACTTTCCTGACTGCTCTGGCTATGGCCTGAATATTTCTGCTCTATATGGATTTCTAGTAGGCACTGGAACTCTTTAGGGACTAGCACACATTTGTGTCAATGTACCCACTGAACTGTGAGCTCCTAGAACCAGCCAAGATCAGATATGTGTCAAGTTCAGCAGAGAAATATTTGTTAGATGGATGGATAGGTGGACAGATAGAGAAAATAGATGAAAAAAAGGACAATGTAGGTAAAGGGGAAGACACAGGCACAAAAGCCCTAGAGAGAGCTCTTGACTGAGAGTATAGAAGCTTTACTGCTCCTAAATTCTGTGACCTTGGACTGATTACTCCCTCAGCTTGGACTTGAGTCTCTCAAAACAGGAAGGTGATAGAATAGCATGTCTGATCCTTTGTACCCAAGGCCCTTGAGCTTACTGTGGAGGCCATGGTGGTGGGAGCATTGCATACTGTCTGAATACATGGGTGAGATCAGCTGCAAGATGAAGGGATAGGAACAGAGATGCCAGGGTGTGAGGTCAGGAAGCCGAGGTGGGGATGGACAGTGCCTTGGTGTGGACCTCATTTCATGGCAGGAGCACAGCTCTGGCAGCTACTGAGTAGATCACGAACTCCTGACCTCTGATAACTACCACCTAACTGGGAAATTGGCAGGTCGAGGTCTTCGCTGATGGGACTTAGTCATTTGCCTCTCTATGAGCCACAGTGGCCTGGCCATAGAGATGCTGAAGGAGCCTCTCTCTGTACTGGGTCCTTATCACCACCAAAAGCCAAAGCTACATCTTTTTTTTTTTTTGTTCTTTCTAAGCCTTCCATACCTACCACTCTGTTCTGCTTGGCCCCATGGTCATGGCTTTCCCCCACTTTCCTTGTTCATCTGTTGTCTTTTTTTTATTATGATAAAATATGCTTATTATATTATTTCATCTGAATATTTCCTAGTGTAGAGTTCAGTGGTACTAAGTATTTATAATGTTGTTCAGCCATTGCTACATCTATCTCCATATTCTTTTCATCTTGTCAAACTGAAAGTATAGGGAGCACTTTCTGGCTGCCCAGGTGGTCCTCCACAGAAATTATGACCATTAAGTGACTGTCTGTTAGGGCTGGTTGCTCTGTTATGTCATCTGAATCCTTTGCTTCCTTTCTTCTGTCTGGTTGTTCTACCCATTATGCAGAATAAAGTATTGAAGTTTCCAACTATGGTAGAATTATTCTTCCCTGCGTTGTTGGTGTTGATGCTCTCTTTAGGTGCATGTATGTTTCTAATTATTATTTCTTCCTGCTGTATGGAAACTCTGGTCAATATATAAAATCCTTTTTTGTCTCTTCGCCTCTTTTTTGGTGCACATATATGCTAAGCAAGTGGTCTTCCACCGAGCTACATTCTTGGCCCACTCCTTTTATACTTAAAATCTATTTGTCTGATGTTAATATAGTCATGCCTGTCCACTTGGCTGTACTATTTGTATGAAATACATTCTGTCATCCTTTCATTTTCAGGCCATTTGTATATTTGGATCTGAATCTCTTGTAGATAGCATATATGAATGGGTCCCGGCTTATGACAGCTTGATGTAATGATTTTTTAAAACTCTGATGGTACAAAACAAATATCAATTCAGTAAGAAAAAAACTATGAATTTTGAGTTTGGATATTTTGCCAAACTCATGATATGTAGGATAATGTCTCAGGGCTTGGCAGCAGCGGGGAGCCACAGCTTCCAGTTAAACACAGGATCACAAGCATAGATGATCAATAATCTATAGTGCATTGTGTTGCTGATCTATAATGCTTGGGCGATCGGGTATCTTAAATGTACTTTTGACTTAATATATTTCTAACTCACATTAGGTTTAATGGGCCATAGCCTCATCATAAGTTAAGGGGCCTCTGTAGATTGACCTGTGCACTTATCCATTAGGTCAATCTCTGCCTCGATTAGAGTTTATTCCATTTAATCTTAAATAATCTATGTAATCTTTCCTAATCCATAGTTTTGGTGCTTTTGCAGTCCACTAACTTCCAAAAATACTAACAGAAATTCTTGAAATAATTCATAAATTTTATGTTGTTGCTGTAAGTAGCACAATAGAATCTTGTACTATCTTCACTATCAATTTCATCCCACATAGGGCATGAACTATTTCTTTTCTAGCTTATTTATGACTTACTTTCTTTTTTGCCTTCTTTCTTTTATTCCTCTTCTCCTTAAGCAGTCCTGAAGATCAAACCCAGGTTCTCACATATGATAGCTAAATATTCCAATACAGAAGTAAATCCTTATCCAGGTTTTATACAACTGTGAGTTGAGAGACCACATTCACTTAACTTTTCCTATAGTATATTGTTATGTGTTCCATTTGATTATATTGTTAGTGTCTTTCTGTGCTTAGTTTATAAATTAAACTTTATTATAGGTATGTATAAAAAAATAGTAAATTGGGTGTGGTGGCATATTTCTGCAATCTCAGCTAAAGGGTGATGAGGAAAGAAGGTTGTAAGTTCTGGTTTAGACAATTTAGCAAGACCCTGTCTTAAATAAAAATGGCTGGAGAGGTAGTTCTGTGTCCCCTGAGTTCAATATCCAGTGCCACAAAACAACCCACCCCTTTTCTCTCTCCTCTCCTCTCCCTTCCTCCCTCCTCTCTGTCTCTGTCTCTCTGTAGGATTCAGTGTTAGATGGCTAGATGTCATTTTAGGTGTCTACTGAGACTCTTGGGACACATCACTCACAGATAAGGTAAGGATTTTTGTGCTGGTATGGAGAAATTTACTTCAGTCATCTTGTTAGTTGTTTTATATATTCCTTATAGTGGTTTCTCCCTTATTTCTTGCATTATTGTCTTCTTTTGTGTTAACTGATTTTTGTATAATAATGCACTTAAATTCCTCTCTCATGTACTTCTGTGTATATACCATGGCTAATTTCTTTGTGGTAATCATGGAGATTACACTTAATACTCTAAAGTAACAATCTGATTTGCATTGCATCACCCTAACTTCAGTAACACACTCTTTTCTGTCCATTTTGGTTATCGATTTTACAAAACTACATCTTTATTTATTGTGCGTCCTGAAGCATAAACTAAAGTTTTAAAATAGTCTCTTAAATTATACAGAAAACAAAAAGTGGAGTTATAACATTACTGTTACAATAATGGCAGCATTATAGCTATCTATACATTTATCCTCATTGAGATCTTTATTTCTTCATACAGCTTCGAGGCATTATTTCCTTACCATTCATGCTATAGAAATCCCTTGCTGCTACAGTGGCAACAAACTCATGCTATTTATGTGGGAATATCTTAATTATTCATTTCTTTGAAAGGACAGTTGTAGCAGATACAGGCTTCTTGGTTGACATGCTTTTTTTCTTTCCTTTTAGCATTTTGAATATACCAGTATGTTACTTTCTGACCTTCAGAGTTTCTGATGCGTACATTCATAATCTTATTTAGAATTCTTGGTATGTGATGGTTGCTTCTGTCTTACTGCTGTCAAGATTTTAAAAATTCTAGCTCAGGCTTCAGGCAATTTAATTACCATATACCTGATGGTGGGTCTTTGACTTGGTCTTACTCAGAGTTTGTTCATTAAGCTTTTTGAATGCTTACACTTGTATTTTCTATGAAATTTGGAAAATGTTCAATCATTATTTCTTGAAGTCTTTCAGCTCATTTCTCTCTTGTTCTTCTGAGAATCCCGAGTGCATATGTTGGTCTGCTTCATTATATCCAATGGGCTGTCTCTATTTTTCTTTAATCATTTTTGTTTCTCAGAGTTGGCATTATCCACTGTCCTATCTTCATATTTGCTTCTTTTGCCTTTTAAAATCTGTCTTTGAATCCCTGTAGTGAATTTTTCATTTTATCTATTGTACTTTTCAGTTCCGGAATTTCTTTTTGGTTTCTTCACAGAATTTATCTGTGAGAACTTCCATTTTGTTCACATATCATATTTTTGTGACTTTTTCCACATTTCTCCTTTAGCATTTTCAACAGAATTTTTTTTTAGAGGAAAATCTTTTTAAAGTAGATCTCTATCAAGTCTTCAGTTTCTGCTTGACTCTATTCCTATGCATGAGCTATCCTTTTTCATTTCCTTGTGTGCCTTGGGATATTCTGTTGAAAACTGGACATTTTAAGCTAATGTTTGGTAGCTCTGGAAATAAGATTCCCCCCTTTGCTCAAGTTTGCTGTTTTGGGGGTTTTTGTTATTGCTGAAAGGTGCCATGCCAAGGACCAGCCTGAGATGTAATACAAACTAATGCTCTTCTTGGGTCTTTTCTAAAGTATGTGGTCACTTTGTAATGTTTTTCAGAGATATATTTTCTTTTTAAAAATTGTGGTGCTGGGACTGAACCTAGGCCCTGCAGCATCTACGTAAGTGCTGTATCAGTAGACTACATCCCCAGGCTTTATTCAATTGCTTTTATTATATTTTATTTATTTATTTTTTCAACAAAACAAACTTTTATTTTCTTGACCCATAAATGATCCATAAATATGTCTCAAATAAGTAAATAGTGTGTGTAGAATCAATTACCTGTGCCTTTTGCAACAGAACACTCTTTATGCTCATTTCTTATATTGTCCTCTATTAGTAAAAGGCAGTAATTACTGAATAATAAACCTGTACACATATTTCTATGGGCATCCAATATAATAAATTCCAAATTGGTGACTCTCTGATACTCTCCTGGATACAATGACAGAGATTTTACAGTGAAAAACAATGAATAGTTAGGGTTTCTTACTATCTTCTTTTTTTAAAAATTTCATTTTATTTTTTATTTTATGTTTTATCAGTTGCTTATAAATGGGCTCATCTAGCTCTCAAAGAGAAAAAGAAAATGAAAAAAAAAAAAAAAAAAAAAAAAAAAAAAAAAAAAAAGAAAAAAGAAAACAACCAAATGAGGGCAGAGAACAGCAGCTTTTTAAATTTCCTAGAAGTTGCCTTAGCTAGAGGAAAGGGTCTTGCAGCACTCACAAGATCCAAAAACAAAAGTTACTACTTCTTGGTCTTCATCGGTTTGATCAGAGACAGCAATCAGAACCAGAGTTCCAGTCCCAGTATTCAGGACAGTGTCCTTTCCATGCTCCCTTGGTTCTCACAGGTTGTGTGCAGGTTTCTCCAGGTACACATTTCTCCAGGTGTACATTTGCAGGGCTAGCTATGACTATACTGCAAGATGAGCTGGAATGAAATTAGCTGCAGGGACTGGGCAGATAGCTCGGTGGTCTAAGCACCTATCTGGCAAGCACAAGGCCCTGGGTTTTATCCCCAGCACTGCATGCCAGGCTAGGGAGACCTTGTGCCAAATAAATAAATAAATAAACCAAAAAAACGAAACTACCTTCAATTTCCTGTCCAATAAGTGCTTTGAGCTTTCAAGCTGACAGTAGATCCCATAGTTCCAAAGCAGTTACAGCAACTGTCTCAGTAGGAAGAAGTCTTGATGCTTCCTATAGTTACCTTTCCAGAATCCTCTTCCATATGTAGAAAAAAATGTAGCAAATGTTTCTATGATGTAGAGTGAATTAATAAACCATGAAAGTAGTTGACAATATTCATCAAGAGCCTGCTATGTTCCAGGCTCTATCTGACATATTCTACATAGATTAATTCATTCAATCTTTACACAACCTTTGAGTTAGGAGCTATTTATTTCCTTCAGTTTATAGATAAAAGTAAGGCAGAGATAGATTGGGGTATGCACTTGTCCATTCTGAGGCTGGGATTCAAACCGTAGGGATTCAGCTCCAACTAATGCGCCTTGCCTGAATAAATAAATCGGTCTTAGTTACTCTTCTCTCATTGCTGAGACAAATACCTGACACTCAAAATGAAGGAAGGAAAGGTTTATTTAGCTCAGTTACTGAGGTTTCAGTCCATACTCAGCTGGCTCCAAGACAAAGCAGCACATGGCAGACAGCACCCATTCATGGTGGCAGCAAAGAGCAAGAGAGCAAAGTGGAGGAGTAGCACCAAAGATAGCAACAGAGAGAGGCAATCTGTCTCTTGTTACATTCAGGCTATCTGCCCTATGGTGAGTCAAGTAGTCACACCTATAATCTCAGCAGTGCTAAAACCCATAATCCCAGTGGATCACCCGAGTTAATCTCAGACTCTAGAAGTCCCCACCCATGATAGCATGTAGCTTTGGGGGCACAAATAGACACAAACCATAACATTCTGCTCCTAGACCCCCAAAGTCTCATGCACATCCTTTTGTACAAAAGATGTCTTACTCCATCTCTAAGAGTTGGCAAAGTCCTAACAGTTTCAGCACTGCTGAAAAGTCCAAGTCCCAAGTCTCCTCCAAGATGCAAGGCAAACTCTTAGCTGTGAGCCCCTATACAAAAGAGAAGTTAAACATTTCCAACATTCAGTGGCTCAAAACAAACATTACTATTCCAAAAGGTACACAGAGCAGGTACAAAACATTGGGACCAACATAAGCCCAAAATCCAGCAGGGAAAACATTAAGTTCCTATAAGTCCATGTGGATCATCCAAAGCAATCTGTGGCAAACTGTGAGCTCCATGTGGCTCTGGCCCTGTGGCACTCTTGGTAGTAGTTCTCATGGCTTCTCTCTTAGGCTGGCTTTGCTCATTCTTTACAGCTTCCCTTAGATTACCCAGGTTTCTGGCTTTTCCAAACTTCTGGGGTTTCCAATGAATAGGCTTCTCTTTCACAGCTTCACATACTGCCCTCCCAAGGGCACACTGCCTGGGCTCCCAGGCCTTCTTCTGAAATCTAGGGGGAAGCCTTCTTAACCTTAGAACTCCAGCATTCTGAATGTATCTAAAACCAATGCTACATGGTTGATGCCAATGTCTGCTGCCAGCTGGAGAAGTAGCCAGGCTTCCTCTTCTCTTTGCTATAGGGGTCAAGTGCCTGGATTGCTGAGCACTCTGACCCTGATTCTGAGGAACAAATTCTCCGTGCTGGTGCCATTTTGGAACCTGGTGTGGTTGCTGCCACCATTCTGGAACATGGGGCTCAGCGGCTTTCCCTTCAAGGTAAAGTCTCTCTCCCTTGACATTCTGAGGCTGCAAAGGGTGGAGACCTGCTGCTTTCAGGCTAACCTTTCCATTCTCTTGTTCCTTCCTGCCAATGGAGACCCTCTCATTGGAGTTCAACAACCAAGGCAGGATCTCCAAGGAGATCATTTGTAGTCCTTTCTGGCCAAACTCACAACATTTTAAGTCATCCTGCTTGGCTCTTTGCTCTTGATTCTCAACATAAATCTGGCTAAAACACCCAATAACAGCCATGTTACCCCCTCAATATTTGGCTGCTTTGAAATTTCTTTTGAAGGGCTGGCCAAATAGCTTAGTGGATTAAAGCTTCTACAAGCAGGGGACTGGGGTTTGATTCCAGGGCCTGCCTTGCTGGCTCTGCCCCGGCCCCCAGGGTGTGCTGAGATGGTAATTGTAACTGCACATGGTGGCTCATACCTGTAATCCCAGCTGTTGTGAGGCAGTAAACATGTGGATCACTAAGAGTCCAAGGTGAGACCCTGAACACCTTGTAGACCCTTCCCTTCCCTAAAAAGAAAAAAATTCTTTTGAAAGATTAATCAGTCCACCATGCTTAAACTCAGTCTCACACGAAGTCTCTAGACACGAGAAAAATTCAGATAGACTCCTTGCTAAGCCAAGACAAACAGTATCTAGAGTCCACCAACCAATGCAGTCCTTCCCAGCAGAAACCTCCCCAACCTTGTCTTTATGGATAGGCTCCCTATCAGCCTTCTGGTCTTCTGAGCTCTGACCAGAATCTCCCGAACAGAACAGCTGAAGCTGTTCCAGCTCTTCACAAATAGACGACCTCTCCAAACCTTTCTTATCTCTTCCCATAAGCCATTCCCCAGAATTTGTAATCCACATGGTTGTATTTGGTTACAGCAACAACCCCACTCTTGGTACCAAATTCTGTCTCAGTTACTCTTCTCTCATTGCTGAGACAAATACCTGACACTCAAAATGAAGGAAGGAAAGGTTTATTTAGCTCACAGTTACTGGAGGTTTTAGTCCATACTCAGCTGGCTCCAAGACAAAGCAGCACATGGCAGACAGCACCCATTCATGGTAGCAGCAAAGAGCAAAAGAGCAAAATCGAGGAGTGGCACCAAAGATAGCAACTGAGAGAGGCAATGTGCCTCTCTTATGTATATTCAGGCTATAGGCCCAGGCTGGGGGAAGTACTCACACCCATAATCACAGCAGTACTAAAACCCATAATCCCAGTGGATCATGAGTTAATCTCAAACTCTAGAAGTCCCCACCCATGATAGCATGAGGCTTTGTGGGGACAACTAGACACAAATCACAACAGAATCAATGATTGAACCATTAGGTTCTTTTTTTTTCTATTTTAGGGAAAGAGTCGACAGGAGTTCAGGGTCTCACTACTAGATCAGACTCTTAGTGATCCACCTGTTTACAGCTGGGATTATAGGCAGGTGCCACCATGCCTAGTCTCCCCTGAGGCCGGGGTGGCATAGCAGGCCCTGGATTGAACCCCTGGCCCTGTACCTGCTTGCAGGTGCTTTAATCTGCTAAGCTCTTTGGCTGGGCCTAACGGTCATGTTCTTAATAGAAGTTTCCTCAGCATACCAAGACAGTAGAAAGGAAGTGGAGCCCAGGAGGGGGTCTTCCCTGAAGCAGTGGTACCTGAGTCAAAGTTGAAATAAGTGATCTACGATGGGGCAAGGCACACTTCTGAAAGAGCAATGATCTTGAACTGACAACATCTACAGGGAGCCTTACAGGTGAGATGCAGAGCCTCAGAAGGAGGCAGGAAGCAGAACTGTGGAACAGGTTGTACTGAGCCACAAACCAAGTGCCTGCAGACTCAGTGGAAGAGAAACTGTGGGACATGAAAATGTCTTTGCGAAGGAGGTGGCTGGTCTGGAAAGCAGTGGAGACTGCAGCTGGCAGAATGGGCTGAGAAAAGCATTCCAGACAGGGGAAAAAGTTTGGGGGTGGGAGAGTGGGACAGAAATATTTAGGGCCCACTGGATCTAGCAGGAGGGAGGAATGCTTGGCATACAGTGACTGCTGAGACATTAACAAAGCCAGGGAGAAACTAGCTCCGGCTGGAATTCTCCTGCTGAGCCAGTCTCAAGGTTCAGCTGGGCAGCCATCCAGAGGCATTCTTAACCTGTTTCCACATCTATAGAATGGAGGTAATAATCAACTACCTAAGAACTTTGCTCAGAGGATTAAGAATAAGAAAGTATGGGGAAGGGCTCTGTGGATCTCAAGACATTCTGTCAGGTTCCCCAGTTCCCAACCTAACCAAGGGACTTTAGGAAATATGCCACCTGCCAACCCAGACTGACAGAATCAGAAAGGGTAGGGGGACACATTCTTTTCCCTCTAGTTCTTGTCTGTTCTATCTTATGTGGCCCTGATGCTCTGCTGACATCTTCTGACAGCCAGAAAGAAGAAAATGCAGCAGGAAAAAACAAAGGGTTGTAGAGATGTTCAAAAGATGGGAAATGAACAAAGGAACCAGAGACTAGTGATGCCTTCTGACAACCACTGGAGAGTTCTTTGAGAAGAGAGATCCTTAAACAATCCTATGCCACAGGAGGCTGGCCAGGTAAATAAGTTAAAAGTATATAGCACTCCCCAGCTCACAGCATATTTGCATCTGCATTAACTCTTTGATCTCCTGACTGTGTCTGGGAGGCAAGGCTTCTTATTTCTTCCCATTGTACATGTCAGAAGACTAAGTTCTAAGGGGGAGGAAGAGATTGTCCAAGGCCCAAGCTAGCCAGAGATGGAGTCATAAAGCACTTAGATTTCCTGAGCTTTCTGCTACACCACACTCTGCCTTTTGTGGAGACTGTGAGGTAGCAGAAAGAGCAACAGAGCCTTAATTGTCCTAGCAAGGCAGAGAATATACTGTGTTGTAGTGATTTTTCTCTTTGCTGAGACATACTATTTGACACCCATAAGTCTAAGGATGAGAGGCTTATTTTGGCTCACACTTCGTAGAGGTTTCATTCCATAGTCTGCTAGTTCCAGTGTCATGGCCCAGGCAGTGTGGCCCAGGGTCATGGCCATGAATTGCACATGATATGGCAGGCAGGAGGCAGAGAAAGCAGTCAAGGGAGGATAGATCCTTAAGTTCACACACACACCCCAGAACCAAATTGTCTGGCCAGGCTTCACTTCTTAAATCACAGTTAGCTCTAAACTTATCAGTGGACTAATCTACTGATATATAGCACACCCTGTGATTCAATTATTTTCCCTAAGCCCCCCATGAATGCATGAGGCTTAGAGAGTTACCCAGAGTCAAAACCATAACATCACGTACCTTTGGGTGACCTCTTGCCCTTTCTAGGCTTCTCCACTATCAACCCAAGGCGTTTTTTTTTTTTTTTTTTTTTTTTTTTTCTGGTGGAACCAGGGATCGAACTCAGCCATGGTGGTTGTTGTTGGGATTCAATGGAATGATTTTTAAAGTGCCCAGAATGTTTTCTGACATGCCACAGTGGCCAGGATGACTTCAAGAAGGGTGAAGAGAGAAAACAAAACACAAAAACACTGCTTAAATACAAAGTGACACAAAGTGACAGTCACCACACTGTAGTAGGGGGAGGGACTGACTTTGGCAGGGAGCATCCTGGAGGAAGAATTGCAGGGCACCATCCTCCCTCCTCCTCCTCCTCTCCATATGGTGGAAGTTTGGAGATGAAAAGGGGGTGGTCAGAGACAGAAGCCAGGGAGCCACATCACACAGGCCTCCAGCACCACACAAAGGAGTTTGGCTCTTGCCAGCCAAAGGTTAAGCAGGCAAATGTCATGAACCATTTTGTGGATTTGTAGTTTAGAAAGGTCTCTTTTCCTGCAGTTTGGACTTACACAGGAGCACAAGAGCTGCAAGGAAGGGAGGAGTCTAGAGGCAAAGACACTGTCAACCAGAAGCACAGTCATGCAGGAGGGGAAAGCTGCTGAGATTCTCCAGCTGAAGGCCCTGGAGGCCACTTCCTAGAAAAAGATCAAGGGCAGGAGTGAATGTAAAAGCTCAGAACCTGCCTCTAGCTCCAAGCAAGGTGTGAAGAATTGTGTATCATATTAATAGTACATGACAGGCCCTTCAGGAGGCCAGCTGGGAAATATACCTTTCACTCCAAGCAAGAAAGGAGGACAGTTCTTAGGCCAAGGCAAGAGGCAAGGGATCATTTCAAGGCTCCCTTTCACAGAGCAGAGGAGGCATCCACAGAGCATGGACAAGCCATTCATTTCCCTGCCCCTCCCCTCACCAGCTTGCAGAATTTTTGGCTTCCACTCTACTACCTGATCGGTGATATTTTAGCAACTACAACCACATACGGTGGCTCTTCCTGGGGGCCTCAGTTGTAGAAATTGTTTCAGAGAGGTTAGGTAACTTGCCTAAGCTTACTCAGGGCTGTTCAGTAAGGTAAACCGCTGGAACTTGGGCCTGTCTCAGCTTGACCCCGCCCAGAGCTCTGATGTGGACAAAGTTAAGTTCTAGCAGCCCAGAGCTTTGAG
>PVKA01040554.1:0-18659 GCA_004027165.1 Ctenomys sociabilis | reverse complement strand
AAAAAAAAAAAAAAAAAAAAAAAAAAAAAAAAAAAAAAAAAAAAAAAAAAAAAAAAAAAAAAAAAAAAAAAAAAAACCTGCAAATGTAATTAAGGACTTCAACATGAAATTATACTAGATTGTGCATGTAGAGCCCAATGCAATCACAAAGGTCCTTAAAAGCAAAAGAGTAACAATGGCAAGCGACTATCAAAGACTTGTCAGAAACATGACAACATTGCTAGGTTTAAAGATAGGAGGAAGCCGGGCATGGTGGCGCATGCCTGTAATCCCAGCACTCGGGAGGCTGAGGCAGGAGGATTGTTGTGAGTTCGAGACCAGCCTGAGCTACAAAGTGAGCTTAAGGCCAGCCTGAACTGCATAGTGAGACCCTGTCTCAAAAAGACAAAAGAAAACAAAATTTTTAAAAATTCCAGACCAGTTCTTCAGTTCTGTGACCCACCCCCCTCAACCTGGCACTGAGGATTGAGCCCAGAGCTTTTGCACTAGACTATATCCCCAGCCTTTTTTCTCCTCCCTCCTTTGAGACAGGATCTCATTAAGTCACCTATGCTTGAAATGTTATCCTCCATTCTCAGGCCCCCAGAGATCCGAGGTTGCTTACTGTGTGCCACCATACCTCATGCAGGTCAGTCCTTATTATTCAGAGCTGTCAACAATACTGCTTTCATACTATTACTCCATACTTGAAACTCTTGTTTTTATTAAAAAAAAAAAAAAAAGTAAGCATGTGACATGGTTTCACTGGGCTCAAAAAACTGTACTGAAGTATCAGGAAAGAATAGCAAAGCCTGAAAAATTAGAAAGCAGCTTGAAAATATAAAATAACCAGGCAGTAAGACAAATTCATAATAGTACAAGTGAAATCAAAATGTAAAAAGAAACAGGTAAAGATATCAAAGCTAAACAAGAGTGAATCATTCAAGTCCAAGGAGTCTAGATTCACTGAACAGAAAAACTGGTGGCAGGCAGGGCAGCAGGTACATAGCCACAGTCTCAGCCCCTAGAGAGGATGAGCCAGTCAGGAGGGCCCTGTGAACCCAGGCGTCTGAGGACAGCCTGGGAAACAACAAGTGCTGAATTTCAGTTCAAAGGAAATGATCCACAACACACAAACAAATTGGATTTTCCTTTAATGTCAGATGTTCTGATACATCAGTCACTATGCCAAACAGAGCTGCATCACTTAAAAGTATCTGATAGCTTTTTTCTAACTAAATCAATCTCCTAATTTTTTTTTTTTTAAACAATTCCTCTTTTTTTTTCCAGAACCAAGGATTGAACTCAGGCCCTTGTGCTTGCCAGGGAAGCGCTTATTCCACTGAGCCATCTCCCTGGCTCTCAATCTCCTAATTTTACAAACATTTAAAATTACTAACTTAAAATTACAAACATTTAAAACTACTAATTTCAGGCCTGAGAAGATGGCTCAGTGGTGTAAGTGTCCACCTGGCAAGCACCAAGGACCCCAGTTCAATCCTGGGCACTGCATGCTGTGCTTCTCTGGAATCCTGGGTGTGCTATAGCTACCACCAAAATGGTGTGCTCACTCACACCTGTAATCCCAATATTGGGGAGGCTGAGACAGGAGAATCACTATAAGTTCAAGCTGCACAGCAAGACCCTGTACAAAATAAATAATTAAAAGATTTTTTTAAAAAGCCTACTGCATCTCACATGCAATAGGTCCACACCACCACTGTCTTTTTTTTTTTCTATCTCTCAATTCATCCAGCTATTAGTAAGTTCAGTTCAAGTCTCATTACTTCAATCTGATTCAGGTAACATGGTTAATGAAGCAAGATAATGCAGTGGTTAGTAGCAGACAGAAGGAGTCAAACAGCCTTGCTTCAACTTCAGCTCCATCTTATAAACTATATATTTGTTTGTTAAAGCTTTTTACTACCTTCCATTTATTGTTTTTTCTCTTTTTAAAAACAAAAATAATACTATCTACCTTATCTGTTTGTGGATGAAGATTACAGGAGTTAACACAGCATATACTAAGTAGTAACATACATGTTAGTTTTGTCACTTCTGTTCTCATGGTCATCATCATGAATATCATTCCATAAATCAACCTTCCCATTTCAAGCACTAAGTAAACACCTCAATCAACACTTGCCAAACTTAAGTGTTGGTGCAATCATACCACCATTAAATATAAATTCAACTATAATCTGTCCAATCTCTATTTTCATGTTTATCATTTGTAGCTTATCATTCATTCTTTTTTTTTTGGTGGTACCAGGAATTGAACTCAAGACCCTGCGCTTACCAGGCAAGCGCTTATTCTACTGAGCTCCCTCCCCAGCCCTCTAGCTTATCATTTTTGACTTCTAATCAGTTCAACAAACTGAACCTTCCCTACATTTAAAATATTCAAAATGTTTACAATTTAAATTTTAAAAACACTGTGCATGTCATTCACAATACAAGTCACTGACATCCATCCATTTAACACTCCTACCCTCATAGGAAGTGCTGGTGAAATTCCCACAAGCCTGACCTTTTCTTCTTCCTAGCTCTACCTCACTCAAGGCTTACCTGTATTTGTTTTATCCACTCACCCTATCATACGTTAACAGTCCTCAGCTTCAGAAACTCTACTGATTTTATACTTTTTTAAAAAAAAGCTATGAGGGGCCAGTGAGATAGCTCAGTGGACCAAGCACATGCTTAGGCAATTCCGGGCACCACATGTCACGCCAGGCATGCCAGGCATGCCCCAGGTGCACTGAAACAGTCACCAAGACAGGCACACATCTGTAATCCTAGCACTGGAAGGCTGAAAACAGTAAGATCACTACAAATCTGAGCTGCTCAGTGAGACTCTGTACCAAATATATAAAAAATAAAAATTAAATATAAAAAAACAAGCACAAGAATAAGAGAAAATGAAATAAAAAAACAGCAAAGGGAAGGGAGGAGGAAAGAACTATTAGTTGGCCAAGATAGCACACACCCATAATTCTGCTTAATGAGGATGCTGAGGCAGGAAAATTTTCAAGTCTGTGCCTAGCCTGTACAGTGAGACTCTGTTTCAGATAAAAATTTTTGAAACTCTAGGAATATAGCTCAATAGTAGAGTACCACTGGATTCAGGCCCCAGCATGAAAAGGTAGAAAACACAATAAACAAACAAGTATTTCAACAACAACACAAAAATAAATGCTGTGTGCCAAGTGTGGTGGCATATGACTGAAATCCCAGCACTCGGAACTGAGTTCAAGGCCAGCCTGGAATGCACAGCAAAACCCTGTTTCAAGACTGGTCAGACAGCTTAGATGTCTAAAGTACCTGCTTAGGCAGACTCAAGGACAAGGGTTTGATCCCAGCCCCAACCCCGGGCCATAATGAGACAGCAATTTAAGTTGGGAGTGGTATCATGTGCCTATAATCTCAGCACTTAGGAGGCTGAAAACAAGAGGATCACTATGAGTCGGATCTGTGTGAGATTCTATAGACCTTGTACTAAATACATTAAAAAAAAAGAGACGATCTGTAAAGCTCATCCTTTCAATTATATTATCACTTACCATCTTACCATCATTTTAAAAGCCATATACCAAATATTCCTAAGGCAAGCAAACAAGTCTAATAAACTTGAGTATATTTACTTCATTCTTAGTATGCTTATTTTATGAATTAAAATAATCCTATTGTTCAAAATAAAATACAAAAATCCATTTTAGGTTTGACAAAAAAAGGTCAAGTTGTAAGTCTGGCGTATGCTAAAAGTAAAATCCAAATAGTACTTACATACACCTAGAATCCAAAGGTAAACAAACTTGACTAAACACAATGTTCTTAAAATGGCATTTAACAATTGCAAAGAATTCATAAAATACAGATTTTAATTTATTCAGGCAATGGTTGATAAGTGCATAAGCACTGGCACTATGTTAAACATTTAATAATTGTCTTTCAAGTAATACAATAAGGCACAAATTAAATATGATCATACATTAAACACCTCTAAAACCAGATATTGCTCATGAAATGGCAGAAGTCCATTAATATAAGACTTCCCTCTTCACACTTTATAATGAGCCCTTATACTTAAGAATCTTCAGTCTGTGATTTTAAAAGCTCAAATAAAATCTCATGGTATCTCTTACAAATTAGACCAAACCTTCCATTTTTCATAAGCAACAAATTCAAGTCAGACCCCTTATTATTACCACTTTATTACAAACCAACTCATAAAGAAGTCAAAATACATAAACTTCTGGTTTAAGATCTAAAATAAATTTATTTAGATTACATGTCTAACTGCCCTAAACTTGAGCATAAAGTTGTACATACTATTTCAGTAATAACAAAATATTTAGTATCAGACTACTTTAAAATTTTAAGTATTTACCTTGGAAAAAGTAAACTAAAACCAAATGTTCTTAAATACACACCAGCATTTCCCAAATCCTATGTACTTACAAAAATGAGTGCTGGCTTCAGCAGCACATGTACTAAGTACCTACAAATATGAAAAAATACTAAGTGCAAGAGTATTTTCACCCATTTGAAGAGGGTCTTTTATCCTTAAATCCATAAAAAAATTGCTTCTTTTTACTACATTAACAATATTTTCTTAAAGAATTACAAATCAAGTATGAGTAATTATACAATATTCATTTTTAGTCTATTAAAAATTAATCACTTTTTTAAGTAAAAATGTAAGCAGAAAACAAGAAAGCAGAAGAAGATAGATTAGTATTTAGGCAAAGTTTTAGTATTTTAAATTAAAAGCCAGTATTCTCAAACAAATGGTATATAACATTTGGCCACTAGAAAAATAATATACCATTAGCACCACTGGGGGAAAAAATTTGCCAAGACTATGCAAAACTTCAAAACTGTTCTATATAAAAGAGAAAAACTAATGTAATCATTACTTACATGTGAAGAAATCAATTAATGATATGTAGCAAAAAATTATAATTGCTGAAGTCATCTAAAGATTTCACCAGATGATGATAGTTAACACATGCAAAAGAAAACAGTCCTATGGTTTCAAATTGCATCTTATTAGCTGCAATGGGTAAAACCATATTCATAAATATGGCATTATTTTAAACCCACTTTGAATTAATACTCTTTATTATTGAAACTTTTTTCTGAATTTCCATGCCACTTTTTATTAAGAACTTAATTTTACCTAAAAAGGCAAAAATAATTTTTAAATTAGTTTCTACAGTTGATGTGCTATATATTTAGCAACAAATCCACTTACTTTTTTCTCTTTCTCATGATGTTTATCCTGAGAGTGAGAAGAAGAATCACTTAAACTTTGATCATATGACCTATTAGATCCCCGTTTGCTCTTTTTCTAAAAAAGAAAATATATATACATATATGTATATGTATATAAAATTTTTGAAGAATTTTTTGTTAGGTTTAACTAATGCAATTGTGACGTATTTTCAAATGCCTACTAAAATTAAAAACTCCTTTTTTCCATTGATATAATCCAGTTTAAATACCATCCGTTGTAGTACAAAGAAAAATCCTAAATTTAATATTAATGCCATATTTTTGTATATTTATTAACATGCGTGAAAATAATTATCTATTTTCTATGTCTGCTGTTGGAGGCAAAAAAAAAAAAAAAAAAAAAAAAAAACATTTGAACCAAAAGAGAAAAATGCCGTATTAAATAAGGATGCCAAGACTAGAAGAATAGCAAAAGTAAATATTTGAAGAGTTACTTTATGCCACTAGTAAAGCAAGCTTTTTAATTTTACACTTTCAGTATTTCTGCGGTTCACTAAGGAAAAAACATTAAAGGAAATGTCAGTATTAGACCCATGCATTTTCAAAGCATTACTAAAAGCATCACACACTGCTATTTAAATTCTTACACCACTGCAGAATGAAGTATGAAGATGAGTTATGTGGGATGTTTAAAAGTTGGTGGCATACCTAATTAATTTAAACTAGATTGAATATGACTAGAAAAGATGCCAAGATTTGTGCAAATCCAGTTAATTCAATCTTGTTAAACTGGTAAACACACTCTTTCCCTACTAGTACAGGGGTAATATTGTCAATAATTAGCAGTAAGAAAATTCTCAAGTACAAATTTCAAAATCCATTTTACATTTTACAAGTATCATCATTTAAAAATATTGAAACTCTAGGAAGCTTTTAAACACTCAGAAAGAATAATTTTCAACTTTAAAAGCTCAAAATTACTCTTGAAACAGTTAAACATTTTTTTGTCATTAAAGGCTTTAGCGTCAAATGATCAAACACACTTGTAAGCACACTTATGAGTTGCTTAACAGAACACATTGTAGGAAATGTGCTATTAGGTGACCTCACCATTGTACGAACATTATTGAGTATTCTTGCACAAACTCTGAAGGTGTAGACCCCTTGACACACTCAGGCTATGCAGTATAGCCTACTGCTTTTAGACTACAAACCTAGACAGCACATTACTGTATGGAATACCCGGGCCACACTAATACAATGTTATTTGGATATCTAAGCACATAGAAGGTAAGGTAAAAATACTAGACAATGTGAATTTTTCAGCTCTCTTCTAATCCTATAGGACCACCATCATATACACAGCCCATCAACATTATGGAGCATATTCCATATGGATGAGCCAAAACATGAACGGCATAATTGCTTCTCTCATAAGAGATAGGTGCCTAATAACATTATTCATTTAAAAGAAAAGAGTGAAATAGACTCATTCACAAAAGAAAAGCATTGGAACAGACACTAAAAGAAAAACAAGTGTTAAAACTTCACTGTATACTGCTTAGGCAATCGCAGGGATCAGGTTTCAATCACTAGCACACATGCTGCACTGGCCCCACCCCCAGGCACACTGGTGCCACCAAGAAGGGGCGTGGTGGCGAATGCCTGCAATTCCAGTGCTGGGGAGGCTGAAAACAGCAGGATCACTATGAGTCCAAGATGTGTAGGGAGACCCTGTACCAAATACAATAGGAAAAAAAAAAAAAACTTCAATGTAGAAAACTGTATCATTAAAGTGAGAAAACAGATAGTTGGGACATTCACAAAATAAGTGATCCTCCAAAGGAACTATATTTTTACACTAATATGTAGCAATCAATCAAATACTGCTAACTCATTCATCAATGCCACTGTGTAAAGCAAAGCTTGACTAAATCTAAAAAATTCCCTAAATTGAATTTAAATATATTCCCTCAAGGTCTTTCAATCAAGCTACAAAACAGCTTTACTTCAGTTTTACTATTTTCTACTACCTAAAAATGAAAATAAAATAATACCTGTAAATATAATATTATGTATGCACCTTGTACAATACCAAAACATTATGAAAACAGTTTGCAATGTATTAATTTATCGAATCTGTATTGTTAAAGTGTCTTGTAACTGTCTGATTGACATTTGTAGTTCAATAAAATAAAATTTTTAAAAAAGTTAAAAAAAACAAGAAAAGAAATAATAAACAATGAAATGGGTAACAGTAATGAAACAAAGAAACCAGTGATAATGCATCAGTGAAAAGCTTAGGCCAAGAAGGAAAATAACTGAAAATAATGTTAAAATAGTCCTTTACAAATTTTTCAACTAAATGTATAGCAGCATCTATTATCAACTAATTATGTACATTCTAGACTAGAATATCCACCTTTACAAAAGGACTCACACAGTAAAATCCATATTACTAGATCTCCTTGTTTCCAATAAAAAGCATGCTAAACAAATTTAATCTTTGGCAAAAATCAAAGCAAAAGAAACTTGTTATTATACCTTTTTATAATGGTGTTACTATGTCAAAACAAATTATTACTATTGTTTCAATGTAAAATTTAAAACTTATTCTTACCAGCTTACTAAAATGGTATTTACAGTAGCCACAGTATTGGACGTTATCTGCACCATTACCTTCTTCTTCACAAAGTAGTCCAGCAAACTGAGCACTGCAAGTAAAGGCCAAGTTCATCAATAAAAACTCAAACTGTAGTATACATAAGCAAACAAAATTTACTTCTAAACATGAAACACTTGAAGAAAATATATCTTCTAAGAAACAAAAAAGACAAGACTTGGTGTGGTGGCACACTCCTGTAATCCCAGCTCTTGGGAGGCTATAAACAGGCAGATCGCTACAAGTCCAATCTGGTAGTGAGTCCCTGAACATCCTATAGACCCTCTCCTAAAAGAAAAAAGAAAAGAAATAAAAAGACAAAAACTTTTATTATAGGTGTCACCTCAACTTACAATTTTTTTTTAATGGCTGAAAATAAATTTTTCCAAAAGAGAACAGAAGAGAAAAACAATGAAACAAAGCATATATAAATAAGGATAGGAAGGTTTACATAGAGGAGAGGGGAATGGGGGGGGAGCAGCAAATTATATCATGTGCAGGTACAAATTCCCTATAGTAAATGTGATCATTATGTGTAGCAAAACAGCACTGATTAATTTTTTTTTAAAAATAAAATAACTTTTCCTGCATCTCTCTCAAGGTTGAAAATGATTGCAAACTTACGTCACCAAATAGATGTTAATGCTTCTATAAGAGCTAGGCACGATGTCACACACCTATAGTTCCAGCTACTTAAGAGACTAAAGCAGAAAGATCACTTAACCCAGGAATGGGACACCAACCTCCCCACCTTAAGACTCCATCTAAAAGATAAGTTTCCCCCTCCAAATTAAAAATTTATTGTATGCTTTCAACTTGTGCCATAGGTTCAAATAAAAGTGAAGCCACTGTACATGGCTGAAACGACATGTACACAGGTTACACACTCTTAAAAGGAAAAATGCTAATTTTTCAGGACTAATTTTGAGGCTTTGAATACTGAAAAGTTATAGCACATTAAGAAAGACAAACAAAAAATTGGGCTTTTTAGTTAAAAACAATGGAAATGGAATTGAATCCTGAAGTTCTGATGTTTGTGGTGAAAAATAAAGTGCAAAGTTTATAATCATCATCCTGTCAATCTGACCTTTCACATTTCCAACACTCCAAAATCACGATATTAGTTCAGATCCCATACCCAAACCAGAACTTTCATCTTTGGAAAATTAGGTATAGCAATCAAGTGGCATTATTAAAAACTAAAAATTCTTTTCTACAGTCCCCAAAAGGTAGCCTGAAACATACTTCATATATCCAAACACTAACAGCTCCACAACTGTGCATGTGCCCAGAATGGCAGGTAGGCAAATATGACTGTTAAAATTAGTAAGTACAGACCAGGGAGATGGCTCAGTGGAAAAAAGCACTTCCCTGGCAAGCACAAGGGCCTGAATTCAGTCCCTGGTTCCTCAAAGAAAAAAAAAAAAAAAAAAATTAGTAAGTACATGGACTATTCCCAAACTTTTATTTGGATTGGGGGTAGAGGGAGTTGCCCAGACTGGTCCTGAATTTCTGGGCTCAACAGTTCTCCATTCTAAGCCTCCCCAAAAGCTAAAATGCTGAGACCACAAGTGTGAACCACCATACCCAGTTTATCCTGCTTTAAATAATTTTCATCACTGAAATTTTACAATGTAAAGAAACCTAAATAATTTTTTGAAAAGTATCAGTATAGCCTTGAGAATACTATTGAATATATTACTTTTCCCTTGAGACAAGTGAAGAAATACTATCATTCACTGAAGCCTTACTAGTGTTTCAGACACTGAAAAGTTTCACTGTATCAGCTCATTCAGTCTTAGCAACAAATCAAAGGGTACACAGCCAACATTATCTGTAACAAGATGAAACTGGAGGAGCTAGGATCCAGCTCAGTAGTAGACTGCTTTCAAGTATGAGGTGGAGTTCAATCCCCTAAACCCAAAAGTGAGTAGGGGATTTGAGACTAGAGCTTATAGATCTTGCATTAGAACCAGGATCCACTTATTGTCAAACCACTCTCACATAAACAGTCATTTCTTTTTAGAACTATCTTTTTTGCTAATTAATAAATCTTTTTTTTTTTTTTGGTCTACAGGGTGTTCAGGGTCTCACTATTAGATCAGACTCATAGTGTTCCTCCTCTTTATAGCCTCCCAAGAGCTGGGATTACAGGTGTGCACTACCACATTCAGTCTCAATTGCTGTCTCAGCATGCCCCAGGAACAGGGCCAGCATGGCAGACCCGGGGATTGAACCCCTCAATTAATAAATCTTAACAAACCATCCCAATAAAATGCACTATAAGTAATACTCAGGTACCTAAATGTGACAGCCAGTCTTCACTGTCAACTTGATTGGCTTGAGAGATGCCTAGATTAGCAAAGCATGCACTTGTGTGAGTCTGGGGGCACTGGGAGACTTGACATTAAGGACTGGGCACTTCATCCCTGTTGCGCTCTTAATCTGCTTTCTGCCTCCCACTATAACTGAAGTATCTCTGTTCTATCACACTCTTTCACTACTAGTGTCTGTCTGCACCTTAGAGCCAGCAGACCATGGACTGAAACCTTTGTATTCATAAGCCAAAAACAAATCCCTTTAAAATGAAGCTATGAGGTTTTTTGGTCTACTGACAAAAAGGTAACAAATACATTAAGTTTTCATGATTATTACACAAGTATTTGCTAATTTCACTTCTGCAGGATGAAAACATACTCACCATGTTACATGGAAAGCCTGTCGACATCCATGTTTATTACATGTCATGCAAGCACCAGTGGCTGCTTTGCTTTCTCTTCCTTGTTCATCACAAATGTAGCAAGTCTTAGGACAGAGGAACAAAACCAAAAATGAAGCAAAAATCCCATAAGTGCTTAATGTAAATCTGAGCTTTATAGTTATCTTCAGAAATGAAGATCAAAATTACTTACTACAAAACATGAAATTTTTAAACACAGTAATCTAAATTTTACGAATAATAGAAATAGGGAAGCATAAATAGAAATACAAAAATAGTCCTAGTAGTAAAGTTCACAAAGGCAATGTTTTCATTAATCTCAAAAGCTCTGAGAAGCAGGAAGGCTTTCTATAGCTACAGCGGGGGGTGGGGGGGTATGAGAGGACACTAGTACCTTAGTTTACTTCCTCCTATTTTTCTTAATGTCTCACCAATATACCCAACTGATTTCTACATGAAGGGTATTTTTTCTTTTTCTTTTTCTTTTTCTTTCTTTTTTTTTTTTTTTTTTGTTTTGTCTTTTTGAGACAGGGTCTCATTATGCAGTTCAGGCTGGCCTTAAGCTCACTTTGTAGCCCAGGCTGGTCTCGAACTCACAACAACCCTCCTGTCTCAGCCTCCCAAGTGCTGGGATTACAGGCACAAAGAGTATTTTTTTAAAAGAGACTTATCTTTTCTCTGTTCTTTTACAGATCAACGCCCCAAACAAAACCAGTGGAAATCAGAAAATATTCCATAGTTTCAAAAAATTAAAACTAATTTATACAGAAATCATAGCATTTATATTCTTTTTAATTGCTCTATATATGTGCCCCTAGTTTCACAGAGCACAAATCAATCAAGTATTCCAGAATTCTTGCAGTATGATGTTTTCCTTGGTTTTTTCATACTATGGAGACACAGTAGTAGGTACAGAAGGTCCTTAACATTTCCCTATAAAGAGATCAGATGGTGCAATACCCATGAAGTCAGTAGTCACAGGTCAACACTTTGAGTTTCCAGAGAAAAAAAATATTTGACGTATAATGACAGTAGAGTGAGGACTGTGTATTCTACAAATCTGTAGTTGAAGAAATGTCATTAATAACAGCACAACCAAAATGAGAACTTACTACTAGGTATGCTCTGTTTCTAATATCTGTTTAATGCTTCGTGGTTTTCTACTATCTGGTCCTAATGGACATCACTGTTGAGGAAATGAACCATCATTATCCCAATTTCAGACCTAAATTTAGAGGCCCTGCTTTCTCTCTGGCATCTCGAATCATCCTATCACCAATTACAATTACAAACACAATATATTTACATGACTATAAAAAACTTCAAATCTTCACACTACCTGCTCCTGTAAGCCAACTGACCTTGTGCCTGTTACAGTTCTTCCCATCTCCACATCCTCTCTGAGTGTGCATATTTTGGCAGAACCTTGGGCAATTTTAGTATTTTGCCTTGACAGTAAAATATTAAATTGATTTACATTCCATATCAATTTGTCTAAGGAAAAAAAATCTTTCCGCAGAACAGAATGCTTAATCTCAAAGCATGAAACTGCTAGGAAGGGCACAAGGGCAAGAAAGGCAGAAAACAAGTCTATTGTTTGTAATGTGTGTGCACCAGTCATTTAAACTCCTGTTAAAAGAGCCAGACAAGGCTAGGGAGATAGCTCAGCAGGCTAAGCGCCTGCCTGACAAGCACAAGGACCCAGGTTCAATCCCCACTACCACATGCAATATATCCTGTACCAAATAAATAAATTAAAAAAAAAAAGAGCCAGACAAGTGATCTTCACAACTCTCTTCAAGGACACACATATATTATGGTACAAAAGATCATTAACTCATTACAATCTAAATATCAGCTTTTTGAACTGGGGGAGGTGTTCATGCCTGTTATCCAAGTATTCAATAGGCTGAGGCAGGACCACCACAAGCTGACAGCCAGCCAGGACTATGCATAAAAGTTTAAGACCAGGGTCAGGAAGATGGCTCAGTAGAATAAGCGCTTCCCTGGCAAGCGCAAGAGCCTGAGTTCAATGACAGGTTCCGCCAAAAAAAAAAAAAAAAAAGTTTAAGACCAACCTTGATGACACAGCAAGATTCTGCCTCAAAAAGAAACAGAAAAGCACCTAAATATTCTGTGCTACAGATGTAACCATCACATTTTCTCCTTAAAGACAGCCTGTGGCAGTAAATAAATTTTACAAGTGACTCAGAACTACAGAGGCTGTGTCACAAGACAGATGACATTAAACTTCATCCAGAAAATGCACAATTAAGGGTACAGGTAGCTCCCTCAGTCAACTTCCAGGCACTCTTGCTGCCTGGCAATATGAACATGATGCTTAACTTCCTTAGTCCTACAAGGTTGTTGTGTGTGTACAGATGTGTTGTGTGTGTGTGTGTGTGTGTGTGTGTGTGTGTGTGTGTGAGAGAGAGAGAGAGAGAGAGAGAGAGAGAGAGAGAGAGAGAGAGACCTTCCCTGGCAAGTGCAAGGGTCTGAGTTCAATCCCTGGTTCCGTCAAAAAAAAAAAAAAAAGCTTAATATTAAAATCAATTACACAAATCACAATTTACTTGTTTCCAAACTGACTGTAACAGAGTCCTCTAACAGCATATATTCTAGTTCAAATATTCTAGTCTTACACAAGATGGAAAAAGGAAGACCCAATACACAATTATGTCTGTTTCTATCAAGCGATCTTAAATCAGCTCTTTTAAGAATTGTATCCAAAAAGCAATGAGAAGACTTGTGCTAATATTGTTTAGATAAGTTATGTCTGCTCACCAGAAGACAATATGCAATGCATTAATTATTGGAACTATCCTAAGAATTATACCCAAAGAGACTCTTATATTACTTAAAATACGTTTAGCTTGTTCCAAATAAGTAAAAATTCTCAACTCCTGCTAAATGCTAAAATGTTTCATCATTAAAATGACAGAATCAAAATGAGTCACACTACATGTCCAGAGTCCTGGCTACTCAGAAGACTAAACCAGGATGGTCCTTTCAGCCAGGGGTTGACACAGCAAGGCCTCTATCTCAGACTCAAAGATCAAACAAAGGAGGGAGAGAGGGGAGGAGAAGGGAAGGCAGGTTAAGAGAAAGAAAGGGATATACATTAGACAGCATACAGGCTCCTTTTTTTTTGTAGGCTACTTTTTACAGTTGAACACTTAGGGGACTCTCATGCATGAAACTAAAGAAGCTATGTTTAAGCATCAGACCTAACAAGGCTGCACCTCTTTTCTAAAAGTCATCTTTGGCACATAACTTGTAACAATGGAATGGTATGTATGTACTTGTGTTTTTCTAGAGTGAAATTGCTCCTAAGTCCAGGTACTTAGACCAGAATTGCTCTGCCAGAAATTTAGGCTTATAATCCTGAGTCAGGTACTTATAAAGAACTCAGCTAAAATGGCAAGCAGAGAATTAAAAGTACAAGTGACAGGAAAGGGAAGTGGCTGTAGGAATCTCATCAAAGGTGCAACCAACAGTATTAAGTTTCTCATTTTCTAATTCCTGATCCAGTTTCCTGTGTGGTTCAGACTGTATATTTCTGACTAGAATAAGCTTTTCTCTTAACCCCCCACCCCAACCAGGGACTGAACTCAGACCCTTGTGCTTCTCAAGGAAGCACTTATTCTACTGAGCCATCCCCCCAGCCTTATGTTGTCTTAAATCTTTAAAAATATTTCTGTGGAAAGAACACGTGTCAAATTTGATGCTTTCTGTTTTGAGACATTGTCTCATTACTTGGTGCAGGCTGCCCTTGAACATACTATCTGGGTTCAAACTTATAGCAAATTTCCTATCTCAGCTTCCTGAGTGCTGGGCTTATTAAAGCCTGATACCATGTTGCCCAGCAATATAATTCCTTCACATACACTGCATGTGTACTTTTGGGGGGAGCCAAAATACTTTCTTGAGGGCCGGCCAAATAGCTCAGCAAATGAAAGCACCTGCAAACAGGAACTGGGGCCTGCCCTACTGGCCCCACCCCCAGGGTGCACTGAGACAGCAATTGAGACTGGGTATGATGGAGTGCGCCTCTAATCCCAGAACTTTGGAGGTTGTGAACATGAGAATCATTTATGAATCTGATCTAGCAGTGAGACCCTCAATACCCTATAGACCCTTTCCTAAAATACTACTGAAAAGAAAAAAAAAACCTCTCTTGACCAATTATACTTATCAGACTATTATTATTTAGCTATCTATGATTGTAAAGTCCACAAAAAGTCAAATGAGGGAGGAAGGAAAAAAAAAGTCAAATGAACATAGAGGAGGCCTCATGCTGGCAATTGTATGTTGTAATGAGATTAGAATTTCAGTCCCATAAACAAATTTAAATTAACTATATTTAGATTAGAAAGTTGGTTTTGGTAGTTACAGCAATGAGATAATATTAAGAGAATTATACTACCATTCTTTTACAATGCTTGTTAGACCCTATTTAATAAAATAGTTCTCTAAGACTTGGAATTGTTGAAAAACATAAAAGTACAGTTGTACAAAGAATCACAAAACACACAAGGAATCATTTAAAAACAAATATCACTCCCTGAAAACAAAAGAAGAAAATGCCCAGTACAACAGAATGGGACAGAAGTGGAGCAGGAATGGGGAAGAAGTCAAGGAAGGAAATTCAAACAAGAAAGCTAAGTGGCCCAACAGCTAAGGGATCTTTCCACACATATAACTAAAAGACTGCTTTACTTCTGCAGATGATTCATGTCTCAGAAAAGAAAAGAAAAAAGAAATAATGTAAGCTCTCATCTGAGTAGTATGATTTATAAAGCTCCAAGGAAAAACAAATATGAGATATATAGAAAAGCAGATACACAGGCACCCACCTACAATCCTAGCACTTTGGAGGATGAGGAAGGCCAAGGCCAGTGTCTAAACTAAACAGCAAGACTTTGTCTCAAAAAAGAAAGATTGGAGGTTGAAAACAAGAGGAACAAGAGTCCAATCTGTGTAGTGACACCCTGTAGACCCTGTACTAAATACATTAAAAAAAAAAAAAAGAAAGAAAAGGATTGCTAACAAAAAAAAGCAAGAGAGAATATCAATGCTTTGGTAGAAAAGTGAATTGTCTCTCTGTACCTAGGCTGGGGCCTTATTGGTAGCTTTTTAAGATACTGGGCTGGGGAGACAGCTCAGCATCTAAGCACCAGCCTGGAAAAAGCAAGGACCCCCAGTTTGATGTCTGGCAGCACATGCCAACCAGCCCAAGAACCCAGGGCACACTGTTCTAGCCACCAAAACCAGGTATGGTAGCACACACCTGTAATCCCAGTGTTGGGGAGGCTGAAACAGGAGGATGACTATGAGTCTGAGGTACATAGTGAGACCCTGTACTAAATAAATAATTTATTTAAAAAAATATGCCAGTGAACAACTTGAGCACACAGGCTTATTTTATAAATAAGATGGTAAATTCTAGTAATATATGCCAAGAATTTAAACTTAGGGTCTTGCTCGAAGAAATACTTCCATGAAGACCTCATATGGTTTCCCTGTCTTGTCTCCCCTCCACTCTAGAAACACTCCTAGTATTCATCCTCTTGAAACTGGAAAACCACTGACATTGTTCTGCCTCCGTCACACTACAGTACCCTTGTCCCTCTCACTACTGTTCTACTTCAGATCATCAGTTTGAGTTTAGATGAACAATGGTCCCCAAAACACTTGCCCCTGGAGGCAAAGCTCTTGGAGGTGGAGACACTGCAGTTTGGTCACATTCCGGGGTGGTGCCTGGATGGAGACTCCATCCATTCTCACTGCCTGGCTCCTCGGCTCTCCTTTGCCTTGTCATCTGCCATGCTTTGCTGCCTGGCAGCCACTGACCCCAACTTCTGTCAGCCAAAATAAACACCTCTTCTTCTAATTGTGGGTGTCAGGTTATTTTTGTCCCAGCAATGAAAAAGCAGCCAAAACATTTGTCATTATCTACCACCCCAGGAACACTGCTATGGCCTCCTCCAGCAGTGAAGCCAGGAAACGCATTCTGCACAGTACACTCAAGGTCCCTGCATACTAACCTTATCCCTGCTACGGCCCCAGGTTTCCTCCTCTCACCCTATGCTCTTCAGAGTGACAGCCTCCCAAACCCCTTCCTTGCTCTTCCTCACAGCACCTAGAGGTATTTTACTCTTTAAAGTTCGGAGAACTCTGGACGTTTTATGGGACACCTTTTGCCCTCTCCTCAGCCCCAGTAGATTAGGTCTAGGGACTCTCAGCACTTCTGCTCACAACTGCTGATCAATGTGGCCTGCCCAGCATACAGTGGGAGCTCACATACCTCATGCCCAGCCTAGATGTCTGCTAGGTATAGGTACACACACAGACAGGTACAGACATGGACACGGACACGGACACACACACACACACACAGCAGTGCTTATCTGAAACTGAGCTTTCTAAATGTAGATATATAGACACATAGATACATATGCATATATACATATCGCCTCAATACATATGTAAACTGTGACTCTCTAAACTGAATGGTTCTGACTTTGAAGATAACCTTTCACCTCCAAAATATTCTACAAATTTCTTCATTGTACCATATAACTCTCTACATTTCTAAAAAGTTAACAAGGGGCCGGCGGTATAGCTCAGCAGACTAAGCGCTTGCTTAGGTAAGCACAGGGACCAGAGTTGATCCCTGCCTGGTTCCCCTTGCGCGCAGGCCCTGCCTTCGGGCGGGCCAGCTGAGCTATTGATGCAATCCGGGCACGTGGGAGGCAAATAGCAGGACGATCACTACGAATGTGGGCTGCATGCATAGTGAGACCCTGCACCAAAAAAAAGAACAAAAAAGCTAAAAAGTTAACAAAATGTAAGGCAGATGCATAAGTCAGTGAATGAAGAATTCATTCACAAAGCAGAAGAAAACATTCAGAGTTAAAAAGAAGAAAAAAAAAAAAAAAAAAAAAAAAAGCCAGGTATGTTGGTACACACCTGTAATCCTAGCACTCAGGAGGCTCAAGCAGGAGGATCCCAAGTTTCAGGCCTGCCCAGACTACATACCAAGTCAAAGGCCAGCATGGTCCATACCCTGAGATCATACTGCAAAATGGGGAAGTTGGAAGGATGTTAATTTTTTAATGGCACAAAGCTAGCCATCATATATTTAATGACAAATAAAATTTAATATACCAAGCCAACACATAGAATTCTTTCCAATTTATATATATATAATGTACAGATACACGAGAAAATTCATCTTCCTATGATAGAATTTCCTTCTACTATTTCCTAAATCCCACAATGTTCCAGCCACACACAATTATTTACTGAACATGCCTACTCTTCTTTTTGTACCTGCTATTGAAGTTTCTACTGCTATCTCAGGAATTACCATTAGATCCTTTTTTCCACAGTCAACTTCCTAGTTAAGTCAGCAAACCCTTATCAGCCTTTGTGTGCCCTTATTAAACATCTTAGGTTAACATGATCTCTTGTAGTATAGTTCAGTATGTAGGACACTTGGCCAGGGCCAGGGTTTAATTACCTAGGCACTACAAAGAGGAAAAGTCTCCTTTCATCACGGTCCCATAAAAATCCATTTAAAATTATTTTCAAGCTAAGCATAATAGCAATAGACACCTGTACTCCCAGTTACCTGGGAGGCTGAGACAGGAGGATCTCAATCTCAAATTCAACTTAGATGAATTAGCAAATTCATTAAAAAAATAAAAACAAAAACAAAGAGAACAGAGATGGTTATGATGGCACATACTAGTAATTCCAGTACTTAGGAGGCTATGACAGGAGGACAGCCACAAATTTAAAGTCACCTGTACAACATACTATGAGTTCAAGACTAGCTGTCTGAACTACACAGAAAGACTGAACTGTAATCAATCAATCAATCAATCAATAAATAAATAAAATTTTTGTAAGTTAGAAAAATAAAACTAGAGATACAGCTCAGCGGTAAACAGCTGACATGCTCAACACCTTGGATTCATTCCCTAATAACCACATGGAAAAGAGAATGAATGAATGAGCAAGCAAGTGTGAGGAGGGTGTAGGGAGAGGGAGAGGGGA
>PVKA01040553.1:0-18680 GCA_004027165.1 Ctenomys sociabilis | reverse complement strand
AAAAAACTATACCTCTGTCTCCATACATAAATAAATGATAAAATACTAAGCAAACATTTCATTAATATTCATCTCACCTCAATAGCTACAAAACCATTATATTTTTATCCAAGTCACAGCCCAATAAACTATCAGAAACATTCAAAATGAATCCAGTTTGAACAATTTCAGACACTTCAAGTATTATAAATAATACTTAATAATTAATACATGGAGAAATATTCAAAGCAACAGTAGCAATATACAAAATTTAAAACTGTAATGTGCCTTTTACATAAATAGTTTTGAAAACAGCAGTAACTAGTCACGTAAACCTCTTCAGTAGACAAAGCTAATAATGTAGAAAATTATATCTAATACTAGTAGAAATATAAAGGATCCTAATATATCATGTGTAATATTCTAACGATCTAAAATAACTGGCAACATTATAATAATCCATAAAATTATTCATGCTTTGAGTCTATTTAAAAATAAATATATTTTGTGCAGTTAAAAAAATCTTATACTTAACCAGGTGTGGTATCCCTGCCTGTAATCCCAGCACTTGGGAGGTTGAGGCAGGATCACTGTGAGTTTGAGGCCAGTCTAGGCTACAAAGTAAACTCAAGTCCAGCCCGAACTACACAGCAAGACCTTGACTCAAAAAGGCAAAACAAAACAAAAAATATTCATTTGAAAATAATTCAAAACATCAGAAAAGTAAACCACATTAAATTGTTTGCTGGACTAGTGCTAGTAATGGCAAAAAAATAAAAGTAATTTCAATACTTAACAGGATGTCAGGGTGTCAGGGAGATGGCTCAGTAGAATAAGCACCTCCCTGCCAAACACAAGGGCCTGAGTTCCATCCCTGGTTCCACGAAAAAAAAAAAAAAAAACCTAACAGGAGATAAAATAAATAAAATGTCATATCTATCAATTAGATTTTAACTGTAGTACCATTAATATTATACTTATTTTATAACAACATATAAAATAATAGAATTTAGGTTAAAAAAATTTAAGGTTCAAAATGATGATTAAAAACAAACAAAAAAAACCCCAGGGAGCCAGAAAGCCACCTCAGTAGAATAAGTGCTTGGGCCTGAGTTCAGTCCCTGGTTCTGCAAAAAAAAAAAAAAAAAAAAGATGATTGAATTTCATTAGACCTAATACAGGAAGCTAGAAAAAAATGCAAAAAAAAAGAAAAAAATTAAGCTGTTTTCAGACATATCTTTATATCATATGAAACACATGAGTTTTTACAAGCTGAAAGTTTCTTTTTCTGCCAATTAAGAGGATATACAGACTAATTATTGTTTCATACTTACCACAGTACCAAGAAACTGAATGCTCAGATTTCCACCTGCTTCTCGAGAAAGGCACTAAAAAAAAGAAGTATCAAATGAATATGCATCCACACAAATACCAGTGCCTTGAAATCAGAACTACAAAAATACATCAATAGATGAATGATACACAAAATATAGCACATCCATACAGTGGAATACTTGGCCATAAAAAGGAATGTGTGCCAATATATGGTACAACAGAAGTCAGTATTACATGGTTCCATTTAATAAGAACTGTCTAGAATAACAACCTATAGTGACAGAGTAAACTGTAGTCTTGGGGAGATAATGACTCACACTAACTTGTGTGGGGTTTATTTTGGGGGGTGTGAAAATCTAAATCTGACGTGATTGTTGATGACTGTCTACTCTGGGAACACACTAAAAACAACACAACTAACTAAATAAATGTTTTTATTTTGTTTTGTTTTGATACAAGGTCTCACTACACAGTTCAGATTCGTAGTGATCCTCCTATCTCAGCCTTCCTTAGAGCTGAGGTTACAGACATGCACTCCTGGTTCCAGGGCCAGCATGGCAGGTGGTAACAGGGATCAAACTGAGGACCTTGCACTTGCCAGGCAGGTTCTTATAAAACCAAGCTACCTCTCCAGCCCAAATAAGTGAATGATAAATGAATCAGAACTTCTGTTTTTATTAAAAGAAATTACATTTGTCTAAAATAGCAATTAGATTGTTTGGTGGTTTAAGTGCCTGCCTGGCAAGCACAAGGACCTGGGTTCAATCTCCAGTACTGCATGCCATGACAGCCTTTTGCCGACCTGGCCACCGAAACTGGGCATGGTGGCACACACCTGTAATCCCAGCATGGGAGAGGCTGAGACTGGAGGATCACTATGAGTGATCTGCACGAAACGAATTACTGCATAGTGAGAGACCCTGTCCCAAATAAATAAAGATTAAAAAATAGCAATTAGAAATAATTCTTTTGTGTTCACAAAACAGTGAAAAAGAGAATTCACTTCTATGTTTTATCTAAAAATCAAATATGTTCAAAACTAATGCAACAATACTACCTATGCATATCTTACTTATTTGACTTAAGACAAAAATCAATAATGTTGCTAAAAATTGGAGGACTAAATAGCACACTGAAGTAAATTATATTTTTTCCACAGCACTGTAACCTGTAAAACGGTTCCATTTAACTCTTAATATGTTCCTCAAATATCTTCATTTTCTGTGCTAATCAGAAACACTCTGTAGTTTCGAAGAGTATACACACAAATGAAGCAGTTCTCAGCCAGCACCTTTGTTTTTTACATTCCCAGATGTAATCCTGGAAGGAGATCAGTGGCTTTCACTTAACTGGATCCCATCAACTATTAGAAATGTATCCTAATTGTATGCCTTTTCCATTAGTAGAGGCTTACCAACCAACTTCAGTCTCCAAGATCAATCAGTAATGGAAGCCAGAAGGACTCTACAATTCAAGCTGAGCCCTTGGCTCCATGACTAAAGGAGGTTACAGCAGTAAGGAAGAAAGCACCTTAATGCAAAATGCTCCTACCTGTACTACTGCCAAGTGACTTGACACAGGATGGCCTAAGTACCATGCTCAAGTGGGTGTCAGGTATTTTGTATCAGCGATGAAAGGAAAGCAACTAAGACAATAGCAGAAGTATATCTTACTCATTCATACACTTTAGATTTTAAAAAGTATATAAAACTGAAAGATGATACTAATTTGATTTTACAGATTTGGGAATGAAAGCCCAAGCATATAAAAAGTAACTTGCCCACACTGTAGATAGAAAGCAAGAAGCACAACTCAAGTGTCCTAACTGCAGGATGGGTTATCTCTACATCTTACAAATAACAGCTAGATGGAGAATTCTTTCTTTTTTAAGTATTTGGTATAGAGTCTCATTATGCAGATCAGCCTTGTAATGATCCTCCTGTTTTCAGCCTCCCCAGCACTGGGATTATAAGTGTGCTCCACTATGCCCCATCTTGGTGGCCGGCTCAGCACACCTGGGGGCAGGGCCAGTGCTGTGGGTGGTGCTAGGGATCAACTGGGTTCCTGCACTTGCCTAAGGAGGCTATCTCACTGGCCCAGATGGAGAATTCTTTGAGGATCACTTCTTGTACTTTCTCCTTAGTGTCAAGAACATACAAATCAATGCTGCAGAAATGGAAAATAAAGTCAATCTTCACCAAGAATTCTTTGTTTTGCTATCTTATGAAAGTAAAAATAAGCATCTCGCAAACATCAATTCTCTAATGGTAGACATCTTGGCAGGGGTGAACTAGAGGTGTAGCTGTCAAGTTAAGAGAAAGGAGTGACTCAAAACAATTTAGAATATGGATAGGTGATTCATAAACATGCTAATTTCTACACTGCTGAATTTTGAGGGTAGTAGGGGAAAACCTAGTTAAAGAATCCTTATTACAGGGGTCAGGGAGATAGCTCAGTGGAATAAGTGCTTGCCTGGTAAGCTCAAGGTCCTGAGTTTGACCACTGGCACTGAAAAAAAAAAAGGAATCCCTACCAGAGAAAACTTTTGACAGGAGTGGTCAAACTTTCCTTCTTTAAAACCCTATGTCAGGGGCCGGGGAGATGGCTCAGTGGAATAAATGCTTCCCTGGCAAGCACGAAGGCCTGAGTTCAATCCCTGGTTCCACAAAAAAAATAAAATAACATAAAAAAATAAATAAATAAAACCCTGTTTCAGAAAGAGCCACCACTTACAGTCCATATTTACAAGTATAGCACAGAATTGCCTCTGCAATATAGTAACAGATGCGATTTAGCTGTTGATCATGACAAAACATGTGATTTAAATGTGTTGTTCCTGGACTCTGGCAAGTGGCAATGGTGGCAATTTCTGAATCCATGGTGAGCCTCCTACAAAAAGAAAACCAGAAAAGTAAAACCAATACCCAAACATATTATCTAGACTGTAATAGTTACTCTAATGAATCCCAAAATACAAATGGACAGGAGCAGCCCTATAATGGCTAGAAGCCCTGTGCAGGAAAAAGAATATGGCACTTCCTGGGACTGAGAATCCTGAACAACCAATTTATATGCACTAGACTTGAGTGAGAGCCCATTTCACCATAGTATGGAAACTGGGTGGGGTTTGATAAATCTAGTCTCAGAAGGATGCAAGGGTTGTGGTAAAGTCTCAGGAGCAAAGTTAGAGCACACAGGTCAATCTGGCACTTAGCAACCCACCATAACTCCTTTCCAAGTGTCAAGAGTCCCAGAGTGGAACTTCAAAAGCACTGGTAAGGGAACCCAAACTGAAAAGGTCAGGGACAGCAGATAGACTAGATCACCGGTTATAAATCCACGGCACTTGTGTTATTTGTGTTTTGTTGGGTTTTTTTTAAAGACATAAAATGCTAACTTATGAGTCATTTTTCTAAACTAAAACTCAGTATTTAGTTTTTTTGGTTTTGGGGTTGTTTTTTTTTTTTTTTTTTTTTGGTGGAACCAGGGACTGAACTCAGACCCTTGCTCTTGCCAGAGAAGTGCCCATTCCACGGAGCCATTTCCCCGGCCCCAGTATTTAGGTTTAATTACAATGTTGGTACTCTGATACACGTAAGTAGACTCTGGTTTGCTACAGAATCTACTTGTAAGCAGATTCAGATGCCCAGTCTCAATTGCCATTTCAGTGCACCTTGGGGGTAGGGTCAACATGGTAGGCCCTGGGATGGAACTCCTTGCTCCTACACCTAAAAGGTTAGCCTTCACTGGACTAGAGTAAAATCAGACACATAAGCGTAAGTGTCACACGGATTCTTATATGAGAAACAAAATATACATTAAGAGCAAACTAAAAGATAACAGGAATCAGGGAGACAGATCTTTCTCAAAATGGGAATTAGATCAAAAGATGCACGGAGAGGGAGGCTGAACAAAAAAGACAAAGATATATTGTGAATATGTGCCAACTCCACATAAGGAGTGTAATCATGCAGTGTAAACATGTACTAATAAAAAACTTTTTAAATGGGGGTGAGGAGAGTCATAGAATTTTCTTTATTTATTTTACTGAAGAACAACTAGCAATAAAATAGTTTCAAGACAAATTAACAGGACAGATTCGATAAATTAATACATTGCAAACTGTTTTTGTAATGTTTTGGTATTGTACAAGGTGCATACATGATATTATACTTACAGACATTATTATAGCAGATGTCTCTAATCACTGAATTAAGAGTGTAGCTGTTTACTTATTTTGTTACAGCTGAATTACATCACAGATTCAATTAACTAGTACTTTCTACCTTATCTTTCTAGTGGTTGTACATAGTACTAGAAGCCAACATAATATCTTGTCCAAGCATTATTAGTACAAATCTTGCTTCTCATTGAATTATGCAGAAGCACGGCATATTTATTCTAACTGTACTGTTTATAAACACACATACTGATTCTTCCTTTGTATACCCCTTTTTTTGTTTAGAAATGTCAAAGATGGGCACTCCATTGTCGTTAAACCGTTATAAGTGCCTGAACTCGGCAACACAATGCAACACAGTCCACATTCCACAAGAATAGTGAGTTATCTGAAGAAATTGTTGACTGAAGCCATTTACAGCTCAATTTATTATTATGGCCCTAAGTTATATACCTCATTTTTATACTTTTCTGCTGGATGCTTAAGACTGAAATAGATCAAGATCAATATACCAAAAGGTGTAGCTTTTGTTTCTGATGAGGTCAGTGAAGTCCCCTCCGGATTTATCTTGTAATCCTGTGCCTTACTCTGTAGATCCTTTCTCTGTGTCATCCATGTGGATGAGTCACGGCCAATGCTTGACCAGTTTGCTCTCTACGAGAGCCGGAGACAAAGTTTTCTCTCCATGTGACTCTCCCCAGGCACACTATACATCATCAATCTCTTTCCTCTGTGGCTCCATAATCTCCTTGATCCGAAAATTTAGGGTACAAATGAGTTTCATAATATTACAGTACAGGTTCTCCTATGTCCTGAGTCTTTGCTGACCTTGAAAGGCTAGGGCCAAAATGTGAGCTGGCCTTCCAGCTCTTCTATTTCTCCAATTTTTATCTGTGAACTTAGGTTGTTAACCATCCAGAAGAAAAGCTGATTAGTACCCTGCAGCATATGCAGTTTAGTTTGCCCTAACCATCTGATTAAATTCTTTTTAGTTGTACATTTCTATTTGTATTTCTTCTTTTGACTTCTTTTGCTAGGGAGATTATACGATTTTTGCACATGTGTGTCTGGTTTATTTCACTTATGAGTATATGTTCAAGTGGCATCCACTTCAATATAAATGCTTCCAGTTTATCATTCTTTACAGCTGAGTAATATTCCATTATATAGAAATACAACTTTTCCAACCATTCCTCATGTGACAGACATCTTGGTTGTTTCCAAGATTTTGCTATCACAAATTGTGCTGCTATAAACATAGGTACACATATATCACTATGATATAATGTTTTCAGTTCCTCTGGGAAGATTCCCAGTAGGGGGATAGCCAGCTTGAATGGGATTTCCAGTCCTACTCTTTTGAGAAGTCTCCACCCTGCTCTCCGCAACGGTTATACCAGTCTACATTCCCACCAGCAGTGGAGAAGTGTTCCGTTTTCCCCATAACCTCTCCAACATTTGTTGTTGGTTGATTTCCTTATGATACCCATTCTTTCTGGAGTGAGATGGTATCTCAGTGTTGTTTTTATTTGCATTTCACAGATGGCTAGTGATGTGGAGCATTTTTTCATATATTTATTCACTTCTTTAATTTCATCCTCTGAGAAGTGTGTATTTATCTCAGATGCCCATTTCTGAATTGGGTCTTTAAATTTGAGGGCCCGATTATATCTTAGTTCTTTATATGTTCTAGACAGCAGACCTTTGTTGGATTGCATATTAGGATTTTTTCAAAATTTGTGGGTTGTCTTTTCACTTCATTGACAATTTTTTTTGACATGCAGAAACTCCTCAAGAAGAGTTGATCCCAGTTCTTGATTGTTTCAAGTGCTTCCCGTGCGAATATATGTTTGTTCATGATCTCTTTACCTACCCCTATGTCTTCAAGAGTTCCTCCTACTTTCTCTTTCAGGAGATTGTTTCTGTTTTAATGTTTAGATCTTTAATTCATTTTGACTTTAGCTTAGCGCAAGGTGATAGAGCTGGGTCAAGTTTTAGTTTTCAGCTGTAGAAAGCCAGATTTTCCAGCACCATTTGTTAAAAAACCTATCTTTCTTCCAGTGAGTATGTTTGGCTCCTTTGTCAAAGATTTGATGGCTGTGTTCATAGATGCCTCTGCATCTTCTAATCTATTCCACTGATTTTCAGATCTATTTCGTTGACAATACCATGTTGATTTTATCACAGTGGCTTTGTAGTATAATTTCAAATCAGGAATTGTGATGCCTCCTGCCTTGTCTTTATTGGACAAGATTGCCTTTGCTATTCTAGGTCGTTTGTGGTTCCAAATAAATTTTAGGAATGATTTCTCTAGGTCTGGGAGGTATGTTGGTGCCAGTTTGATAGGGATTGCATTAAATCTGTACAGCAATTTTGGGAGTATGGCCATCTTCACGATGTTGGTTATTCCTATCCATGAGCAAGGAATATCTTTCCATTTTCTGAAATTCTCTATAATCTCTTTTCTTAGGGTGTTGTAATTTTCTGTGAAAAGATCTTTGACTTCCTTGGATAAGTGAATTCCAAGGTATTTCATTTTCTGCAGTACTATTATAAAAGGTATTGTTTCTATTGTTTCACTTTCAGTGTGCTTGTTGTGTGTGTAGAGGGTTATTGACTTTTGAGTATTGACTTTGTATCCTGCTATGCTACTGAATTTCTGTATCAGTTCTAGTAGTTTCTTTGTGGAATTTTTTGGGTCTTCCAAGTAAAGTATCATGTCATCTGCAAATAGTGATAATTTAACTTCTTCTTTATCTATTGTTATTCTTATTATTTCTCCCTCTTTTCTAATGGCTATTGCTAATGATTCCAAAACCACATTGAATAGGAGAGGTGAGAGAGGACATTCTTGTCTTGTCCCTGATTTAAGAGAAAAAAAGATTTCAGTTTTTCCTCATCTAGGATTATATTAGCTTTTGGGTTGCTATAGATGGCTTTTATCAAGATAAGGTAGAGTCCATCTGTTCCAATTTTCCGTATGACTTTGAACATGAATGAGTGTTCGACTTTGTCAAAGGCTTTCTCTGCATCATTGGAGATGATCATGTGGTTTTCAGATTTCAGTCTATTAATATAGTGTATTACATTTATAGATTTTCAAATACTGAACCATCCTTGCATCCCTGGGATGAATCCCACCTAGTCATGGTGTACAATCTTCTTGATGATTTGCTGTATTCTATTTGCTAGGATTTTATTGAGTATTTTTGCATCTATGTTCATGAGGAAGATTGGCCTCTAGTTCTCCTTATTTGTGTCTTTCCCTGGTTTTGGAATCAGTATGATACTTGCCTCCCGAAATTATCTTGGGAGGACTGCTTCCTTTTCAATTTCATTGAAGAGTTTGAGGAGTGTAGAGATTATATCTTCTATAAATTTCTTGCAGAATTCAGCTGTGAATCCATCAGAACCTGGACTTTTCTTTGTCGGTAGGCTTTTTATTACATTTCGTATTTCATTGGCTGTTACTGGCTTATTGAGAGTTGTTATATCTTCTTGGTTCACTTTTGGTAATTTGTACCTTTCTAGGAATCTGTCCATTTCATCTCTGTCTTCTACTCTGTGAGCTTAAAGATTCTCAAAGTAGCTATTGACAATCTTCTGAATTTCCACTGGGTTTGTGGCGATTTTACCCTTTTCATTTCTTACTGCTTTTATTTCTTATTGCTTATTTCCTCTTTTTGATGAGGTTGGGTAGAGGCTTATCAACTTTATTTAGTCTTCCAAAGAACCAACTTTTTGATTTGTGGATTCTTTGAACTGTTTTCTTCATCTCAATTGAATTAATTTCTGCTCTAATCTTTATGATTTCTTCCCATCTTTACACTCTGGGTTTCATTTGCTCTTCTTTATCTAGATGTTGGAGGTGCAACATTATGTTGTCTATTTGTTCCTGTTCTGTTTTCCTAATGTGTGAGTTCATAGCTATGATTTTCCCTCTAAGAACTGCTTTCATCGCATCCCACAGATTCCGGTAAGTTGTGCTTGAATTTTCATTGAATTGTAGATATTGTTGAATTTCTTGTCAAATTTCTTCTGTGACCTATTGATTGCTAAGTAGGGTGTTGTTTAATTTTCCATGAATTTAGCTGGTTTTTCTGGTTTCTTTAGTCATTTAGTTCCAGTTTCATTACACTGTGGTCAGATAATATGCATGTGATAATTTCTGGTTTTTTTGCATATACTTAAGCATGACTCCTGGACTAGTATGTGATCTATTTTGGAAAGTGACCCGTGTGCAGCTGAAAAAAAAAATGTGTATTTGGCTGTAGTTGGGTGAAACACTCTGTATATGTCCACCAGGTCCATTTGTTCCAAGCTCTTGCTTGGTTCTGCTACTTCCTTGCTAATTTTTTGTCTGGTTGATCTATCTTTTTGAGATAAGGGGGTGTTAAGGTCTCCTCTTAAGATTGTGGTCTTAGATATTAGGTTTTTCATATCCATTAAGATTTGTCTTACATATTTGGGTGCTCCTGTGTTTGGTGCATAAATATTTATGAGTGTTACCTCTTCCTCTTGAATTTTTCCCCTGACCAATATATAGTGTCATTTGATCCTTCTTGGTTTGAAGTTGAGACTGTCTGAGAACAAAATTGCTACTCCTGCTTTTTTCTGAGGTGCTAGGGCATGTAGTATTGTTTTCCATCCTTTGACTTTGAGCCTATGAATATCCTTTTGAGTTAAGTTTGTTTCTTGTATACAGCATATTGTTGGATTTTGTTTCCTAATCCACTGTGCCAGTTTATTTCTCTTAATTGGTGAATTGAGTCCATTTACATTGATGGTTATAATTGAAATGTGTTGACTTATGTTTGTCATGATATTTACCTGCTGTTGTTTAGTCCTTTGTCTCTTGTGTTTAACTGTCTGCCCCATTTAGTGGGTTCCTTCTTTTCTTTTGTGGAATTCTGGTCATCGTGGTCTCTCTCTAGAACATCTTTCAGTAGCCTGAGAAGGGATGGCTTTGTCATCATGAAACTTTCTTTTCTTTTCTTTGTTTTTTTTTTTTTTTTTTTTTTTTTTTTTTTTTTTTTTTTTTTTTTTTTTTTTTTTTTTTTTTTTTGTATTTTAGGGAAGGCTCTACAGGGTGTTCAGGGTCAGGGTCTCATTACTAGATTGGACTCGTAGTGATCCACCTGTTTACAACCTCCCAAAATCTGGGATTACTGGAACATGCCACCATGCCCAGTGTACCATGGGGGCAGGGTCAGCATGGAAGGCCCAGGAATGGAGCTCCTTGCTCCTGCATCTGCTTGCAGGTACTTTAATCCACTGAGCTATTTGGCTGGCCCAAAAGAGATCTCAGAAGTTATTTAAGAGGTAGAGATCTCAGAAGACTTTCTTCCCTTATTCATTTTACTTTAGAGATAAGGTCTTGCTCCAAACTTCATGGTGGCTTTGAACTCACTATGTAGTCCAGGAAGGGTTCAAACTCTAACAGTCTTCTGGCCTTGGCTTCCAAGTGTGAGGATCACAGGCATGTGCAGTCACACCTAGCACCTTTTTTATTTTTTTTTATTTTTTATTTTTTATTTTTTGTCTTTTTGAGACAGAGTCTCGCTATGCAGTTCAGGCTGGCTTTAAGCTCACTTTGTAGCTCAGGCTGGTCTCGAACTCACAACAATCCTCCTGCCTCAGCCTCCCGAGTGCTGGGATTACAGGCATGCGCCACCACGCCCGGCCTAGCACCTTTTTTAGAAGAAAAACTATTTCACAAAAGTAACAAAAAGAGAGACAGCCAGGTATAACAGTATGCTGAACAATGTATCTGTCTCAGTTACTTTTCTCTTACCTGACACGAAAAATCAAAAAAGGAAAAGGATTATTTAGTTCACAGTTTGTGGCAGTTTCAGTCCATCCTTGACTGGTTCCAAGACAGAGTGGCACATGGCAGAAGAAAACAGCAAAGAGCAAAGGGAGGGGCAGTGGCTGTGGCAGCTAGCAAGCCTCTCTCCCCTCTTATATGGTATTCAGGCCATCTGTCCCAGGGTGTGTGCAGGACTCATATCCATAATCTTTGCACAGGATCAAGAGTTAATCACAAACTAGAAACCTGACCCAATGAGCATGATGCCTTTGGGAGCACAACTAGACACAAACCATAACAATATCCCTTCACAATGTTAAAACCCGAACTTCTAAATAGTTAATCATAACTAATTTCAAATAAAAATGAGTAACAGAAAAATGGTCAAGACCTTTACAATGAAAAAAGGTAGCACAGAACAATACCTTCACTCCCCCCCCATAAAAAGTGTCTCAAGAGAAACAAATAAAGCCACTTGCAATTCGTAACCTGCCATATTTATTGGTCACTTTGTTTACAGTGTACTCATTAGCATTCGAAACAAGGGATGACTGCCTTTCTCCAACATCTTCCTGCAGGTGCAGGAGATGTTGGAGAAAGGCAGTCATCTTCCTTCTTTGAAGTTAAGACTATTTCAGGCTCCCATTTTTTGTTTGTTTGTTTGTTTGTTTGTTTTTGTCTTTTTGAGACAGGGTCTCACTATGCAGTTCAGGCTGGCCTTAAGCTCATTTTGTTGCTCAGGCTGGTCTCAAACTCACAACAATCTTCCTGCCTCAGCCTCCTGAGCGCTGGGATGACAGGCATGTGCCACCATGCCCAGCCAGGCTCCCAGTTTTTATACGTATATAGTTGTGGAGGACACCTGAGCAGCTCTCCTTGAAAGAAGAGCAACTGTATTGACTGAGTTCCTTGTATTGGTATGTACAGAGCTGGCTAGGACTTCTCTTTGTCCTGTCAATTGGCCTTAAGCAATATATATTGACCTAGCTGAGATGCTGGTGATAGTTTCTGAAGGTGGCATGTGTGTTTCTCTGTAACCTATACCTGCTGCTCTTTATTGTGAGCCAGGTTGGGACAAGAGAGGATGAAGAACAATGTTCCACACCGCCTGCTGGGATTGAGCCTTAAGAATAGAGGTTGTGACTTCCTGGAGCTTGAAAGGTTACAACAGAGCTGAAGCACCAGACCTCCAAAACATTAGATACTATCTCAATAGAATAATGCAGATTACTATTTCTGCACATCCTCTCTACATATGGCAGAGGTGAAGGTAGGCCACCCACATAGCTCAGCTCACAGTAGTCACCTACTTCCCACAATTCTCAGCCATTCCTCCTCAAGCCACTCCTCCTCCACTGAATAAAACCCAGGCTGCCCTGCGTGAACCTTTTTGTCCCAGGAAGCCATCTTCATGGCTGGACTTAGGGCACCTTGGCTCCCCAATAATCATAAATATAGTGTCTTTACTTTTGCCATGGGTTGCATTGGGAGTGGTAGATTGGAATTAATTTGGTGGGATTCCCATAACATATCTTTGGGATTGCAAATATTGACTTCTTGGATAGAGAGAACCTGGGGGGGGGGGACTCCTACATGTTTGTTTGTTTGTTTGTTTCCTCTTATTTTCCTGACTGGCCTGCCTGCCTCTTTCCTTCTTTCTTTCCTTCCTTCCTTTTCTTCTTTCCTTCCTTGCTTCCTTCCTTCCTTCCTTCTTCCCTCCCTCCCTCCCCCTTCCCTCCTTCCTTTCCCCCTTCTTTCCTTTCTCCCTCTCTCCCTCTCTCCCTTCCTCCTTTCTTTGCAGTTTTTGTGGTTTTACTTAAGCACAGAGAAGTATGCACAAGGCCATTTACTCATTTTCTTTGCTGTGCAGCCTGGCGTTGGGTTTGGTGACTTGGACGGCTAGCTGGTTCGTTCTTTCCATGTGACCTTGTGGTTCTTGGAGGAGACACTGTGTGCAATCTCTGGGCAGTAAGTCTTGTGACACATCAGCAGTACCAGGAACTTCAGGAAGCCACTAGACAGCATCTGCTTTGTCTTTCTGCTGCATCTATAACCTATGTTGAGCATCAAGATCTGGCCCTTGAACCTTCTCTGCACCCTATGTTCGATGCCTCTGGGTTTCTACCAGTTACATTTAATTTTGACATATTGGTCTGACTGGTGTCTGATGAACTTCTTGGCTCTCTTTTTGACAACCTTGGGCTCCAGGAAGGGTCTGAGCACTGCAATGGTGCTGAGCTGGAGATGGCTGCCACTTTCACAGGCAGGGAGCGCCAAGGAAAAGAACCTTTGTCTTGGCCTCCCTTGCTGGCTTCACCTCTTCACTCAACTTCCACCTGCTGAATGACCTGAATCCAGTCTATAGTATTTAACCTCCATCCACATCTTTCATCAACTTATTACCCCTCTGACCCCATGCTTATGCTTAAAAATCAGCTTTACTGAAGTATTACTAATGAAGGCCACTGCATCCCACTTCAAATATAGAGTTCCATGACTTCTGACAGTTGTATGCAACAAATCCACCGTCACACAAAACACGTCCACCACCTCCAAAAGAGTCTTCCTTTGTTAGTGATATAACCAAAGAAACTGCTGCCAATGCCCACATCTGAAGCTTTTCTCTTTTATTTTCTTCTAGGAATTATAGTTTTAAGTCATTAAACCATTTGGAATCATTTACTGTATTGTATAAGGTATAAGGGTCCCATATTATTCTTCTGCATCTAGAAGATCCATTCTTTTGGAGAAAATGATCATGCTCACAGCTATTGCTTTTTTTTTTTAATTCTAGCTTCTCTTCTGCATTCAGGACTCACATAGTCAGCTGTTAATTTGATGTTAACTGTGACATATCTAATGCTCCTATCAACCATACCAACTCCAAATAGAATTCATTTTTGCCCTTTATTTACTCTGTGTGTGTGTGTGTGTGTGTGTGTGTGTGTGTGTGTGTGTGTGTGTGTGTGTGTGTTACCAGGGATTGAATTCAGGACCTTGCACTTGCCAGGCAGGTGCTTATGCCTGGCCCTCTTTTTATGCCTCCTCAAATATACTCTGTTCTAGACTCTGATGTCTATTTCTCAACCTATTTAGCTTCCTTCACATTCAGTATCTCTTACTTACATCTGCATCTAAAATGTAAGCTTTCTTACCAGTATTCCTGTCTTATAGTCTTCATGCAGCTTCTTACAATCGAACCATGCATGCACTTAGTTGTACTGCAGTTGTACTGCCTCCTCTTGTTTTCTGCTCTACCCGCAGCATCTGGAGTGCTCCCTAGACCACAGCAAGCCTTCCTGTCTACAACAGAGGTGCCAACTCATTATCCTCATGTTCCTTTTCTCATCTATGTGGAATAGACTCATTCCTGGGCAGAAAAACTAAGTCTGTAATATATAAAATGTGAAGTTTTAAAACCTTTTATTTTTCACAATAAAATATTCAATTATATTAGTGAACAAATAACCATACATACACGTACCCCCAAAATTGACCTGAACTACTCGTTAAACTTAAAGTAAATCACACAATCAAGTCACAATTAGGGTCCATAATCCACAAGAAATGAAGTATTCAATGCCTATAATGTATCATACATATGCCAAAACAAGTATGAACTCATCACTGCTAAGCTAATTGCAAAAAATCTCCAGAATTGAGTATTTTATTTCATGAAACATATTTTATTTTTTGAAACATATTTTACTCTTATTAAAATATTTTCTTTCAAAGCTTTTCCTTTCAGTGGCATTTCAAGGCCAGATAAAAAGTTTCCTTTTTCTCCTGTTGTGATATCCCACTCTAATATTTACAAATACATTTTTTGTTTCTTTTTTTTTGTGGAAACTGGGGTTGAACTCAGGCCCTTACACTTGCCAGGAAAGTGCTTATTCTACCATTTTTCATTTCTTTTAAGATGCTGTTAACAAATCTGTTTCAACATTAGAATCAAATTCATCTAAAATTAACAAGGGCACCCACTAAAACAAAAAGCAAAAACATTCACAAAACAATAAATCAAATGTTCTAAAAACATATTTTTAAGATAATATAATTTCAAGCAATTTCCCCTTTAAAAGCACAAGGTAGAAATGGTGGTCATTTTCTTTTTTCCCTCTCTGATTTCCAATTTGATAATATTCTTTAAAGGTCATTACTGCGGGATTTGTCTTACTGATCTCTGTGTGCAGCTGCTGGTATTCTGGTATTTTCCACATTTTCGACACTCAGCATTTATGCTATTCAAAATTCTCTTCCTCTAGCAGCCAATAAAATATAATTTTTAGTTAACAATGGAGGACAAAAAGTATATATGGCGGGGAGAAGAGGCTGAAATTGAAAAAGATGTTATTATGTCAAATTTCACCAGCTACTCTGAATCATACAACATGCTGCTGGAGGTCAAGATAACAGTGAGGCTCCCCAGATACAGAGCAAAGGTAGGCAGACTTACATCATAATTAATATTTTAAATTACAGTTATAAATACATCCCAACTATTAAATTGTCATCAAGTTTATTGAAACATAGTGAAAAGAGTTATTTCTGTTCTACTAATCAGCTTGTTTCTAAGATGTGCAACTGTAATTGATATTTTCAGGAAAGTGAAAAGGAGATGGTTAATAATTACTTTCATTCCAAATTTAGAAAATATACTACCTTCTACTTATTCTAAGCTATATATTTATATACCTTATACAACCTAAATATATGGTTTCATATTACACTTGATGACTCTAGAATAGTCACATGCATAGAGTACAAAATAGCAACCAATTACTTCTTAAAAGTGGGGGGTGCCTTAAAAAGATAGAAAACATTGATTTTAGGGCTAGAAACATACAACTACTTCTGAATTCAGTGTGCATGTGTGTGTGTGTGTGTGTATACACTGAAAATGCAAACTTCATTTACATTTCTATTCAAAATATTAATATCAAGAGCTGGTGGTACCTCAGTGGTTGCATGAGTGCTTAGCTTGTGTGAAGGGACCGGGCTCAATCTCTAGGACTACCCCGAAAAGGCATCAATATCCAGCTATTAGGATTAAAATTAAAGTTTGTTTTTGGACATTGAAGGAGTTATTTTAATCTAAAAAACTGAAAAAAAGCCTACTTTTAATTTTCTCTTTTCAGTGGCTATGAAAATCAGTAATTTATTTTATTCACCACCAAAAGCTAACATTAAATTTTAAAACTCAAATCTGTGTAGATAAGCATTTGTAAATATAGTTTACTCAATCTGCAAATACAGTAATATCTCTTCTAACATAGCCATGTGCACATGCAATATTCTACATTACCTAGGCACACACAGCATTTTAAATTATGTTATATCATCTATCTAATACTCCAATCAACTTACAAATAATCCATTTAATCTGGTATTCTGCTGTAAACAGCATGAGAGTCATGTGACACTATTCCAAATTTGTCTGCTTTAACACAGAAAATTAGTTCCACTTAGGTGAATATCAATGGCCTATTCAACAGAGAATGCAGTAGTGCTGCAATCATCTGTGTACTATTATTTATAATAAACTTATCTTCTCTTGAAAATATTTAAACAATAGTATGAGAAAGGAAAAGGAAAAAAAAAAGTCTTCAGAGTTACACTGTGAATAGCTCCACATCAGACAAATGTGGAAATTGTTAGGCCTTAGCAGGAACTCCAAATAATTTTCAAAAGCATTTAGCTAGTCTTCAGGCCTGAAGACAGCCTGCTGTGAGCAGGTGGATAGAAGAAATCATGCCACACAAAGCAACAAGCCAATAGCAGTTAGTGGGCTCTGCTTACAAAAGTTCCAACAACGTGACTGTGCAAAATGAAAATGCACTCTGTAAAATGCTAACAAGAAACCATATATTAAATCCCAGCAGACAAGTTACATTGTAAGAGATGGAAAACTATTTGCCTTGTTCAAAGTAAAATTGAAGAGCCTCTTTCAACTTTCAAAGTTAAAAAAAGAAATTACTTCACAGGACTAGAGCATACCACACTAACAGTAATAACAAAAATTCTATTGATCCCGTCTGTTCCCATTACAAAGATTCTAGGATGCATGAGGAAAACAGAATGCTACACAAATGGCACTCAACAAACCTTTATTTTTTTTCATCGCTTTAATTATATACTACCAGTAGGAAATTATTCTACTTTTTAAAAATAGCTCTAAAATTAGTTCTTTTTAAAAATACTTCAAATATCTGTTAAGCCTCTAAGTTAATTAGGTAAGTTTGTTAATTAGATGATAAATGTAGCACTTCCCTGGCAAGCACAAGGGCCTGAGTTCAATCCCTGGTTCCACAAAAAAAAAAAAAGAACCTTACAGTTTATGTGACATAAGCAAAAATATGTATTACAGCCAAAAAAATTTGTTCAGAGGTGGTATTATTAGACCCGTTCTTGATGATAAATGTATCTTCTGTTTGATGAACTCATCTATCTAAAAACAAATTCAAGGTCTGGCCAAATAGCTCAATGGATTAAAGCACCTGCAAGCAGATACAGGGGCTGGGTGTTTGATCCCCAGGCCTGCCATGCCAGCCCTGGTCCTGGGGCATGCTGAGATGGCAATTGAGACTGGGTGTAGATTACACCTGTAATCCCAGCTCTTGGAAGGCTGTAAACAGGCAGATCACTAGAGTCTGATCTAGTAGTGAGATCCTTAACACCCTGTAGATACTTCCCTAAAATAGAAAAATATATTCAATTTATTTGGCTATTATTTCTCAATTCACTAATTCTATGAATCCAATTCATTTTTAAATGATAAATACAAAACTGTGACTAACATACGGGAAAATACTTTAAAAGTCATTATGCTATTTCCACATAGAATATTCTCTCATTTACAGAAACTACTCCCAGTCTGAGATGTTTAAACCAGCAACAGTACTAGCAATCTGTAGCTACTGGAAACTGAAATGTCACTAAAGTGTTGGAGGAATTAAATTTTGATTTCAGTAAATGAGTGCTTCATTTGTTTGTTGCTTGCTTGCTTAGCAACATTGAGGAGTGAATCTAAAGCCTGCACTGTAGCCGCAGTACCCTCCCTCCTTTTCTCAAAAGAATTTTTAGAAACAGGGTTTCATTAAATTGCCCACAGTGGCTTCAACTTGTGATCTTCCTGTCTCAGCCTCACAGAGTGCCAGGATTAATGCATGTGCCACTCCAATTGGCTTTAAACACTGAAGCAAGGTAATACGTTTTTCTATTAAGCACAACTTCATTGTTGTAATAGGACACCATTGCATTAACTGTTCCATTGTTTAAGATACTGCTGTATTGTCAAGTGTGGTGACATTCATCTGTAATTCCATCTAGTTGGGAGGCTGAGCTGGGAATAGTGTAATTTGAGGCCAGCAGAGGCAA